>VWZF01000363.1:0-248864 GCA_013396755.1 Sclerurus mexicanus
CCCCCACTCCGAACCCCGCAGCAAGTTTGTGCCGCCCGGAGCATCCCTGGCCCCCCCGCGGCACCCCCGCACCCCGGAGCCTCGCAGCATCCGAAAGAGCCAGTCATGCCTGAAACAAAATCCACGATTCCTGGAAAGTGGGGAGGCTTGAATCCCAGCAAAGACTCAATTTACTTACAATCATAAATACCTACCTTATGAAAGAACTAAATTAACACTAAATTCAACATATACATCCGTTACGGCAGGAATAGTTTTTCCATAAATGCTGTTTTAAAAACCCCTCCTTATACTGACTGACAGAATTCTACCATGCTGCCCACAAACAAAATGGCTGTGGCACCGAGTTTTTTGGTTCCTCCCACTGTGCCTCCCCCTGGCCTCCAGGAAGTGGTAGAAATCCAAAATAAAATCCGCACGAAAAGTACAATACATCAGCCAAACTCCGCACGGCACCGTCAGCCGGCACCGGGAGGGAAACACGTTTACCAACGTGGTACTTTCTCGAGGATTTTTATTGTTTTTAAAAGGGCATCAATCACTGGGAATTTACATCACTGTGTAATTTGAACTTCCTGCTTTACATATTTATAAGGTCTTTCACCTATCTTGGCAGGCTTTCAAATTAAGTGGGTTGGGAAATTTGATGCTGTGGCTCTAGTTTGCCAGCTGAGTCAGGTAGTCACTGCTGGAGCTGGGCTCCGAAACGACGGGCAAATTCTCACACCTTCGCTCTTCAGCGCAAGATAAAATTACCCCCCTAACATGTCACAGTCTCTTCAGTGAGCGTGCAGGCACAGCGAGGCCCCTGGAGTGAGGAAATTTAGGCCTCTTGCACATAAATACACCTTTTGTAATATTTATAATTTTGCTTTTGTGTTTCACTGGAATCTGCCTTAATCATGATTTCTGTGGAAATCATCTTGGGTTTTCTCTTATTATGACCCTGTTTAGTTTTGCAGACCTTTAACTTTGTTGATGTTTACCTTAAAATGAAAATAAACAGGAAAACATAACATATTTATGTTAGAGATTATGACAAAAATGTCAATATATGGTGCTTTCTGCTTTCTCTGAGCCACCAATCTTGCCAGGCAATAGCACGGCTCCTCTTGCCCCGTCTCTTGGGCTCCGAAGGGCCTGATTCATTTCCCATGAGAGTCCTTTTCCTGCCTTTAGGAGGAGTTACAATGGAGACAGGCTGTCAGACCTGCTGAGCCTGATCCAGCCCTCTAGTAAAAGAATTAATGTTCCCATCTACTGCTATTCTAAACCTTTCTTCAGCTGCTGAAAAAACAGTGGAATTGGTGATTTTTTTTCCTGAACCGCCTCATACATCTAAGCCTTAGATTAAAAGAAAAACACAATCTGCAAAGAACTTTGAATGGCAAATTTTGCCATTGTTAGAATTTGTTTGTATTATCATGTTATCATGTTATCTAGCAGCCTTAATCCTGGACTCTGATTATGGTGATATATTGTATAGAAATATAGGGCAAAAAGATAATTCCTGCCCTGAAGAGCTCAAAAGTATAAGACAAAAGACAGCAGATGGCTACAGACAGATGAGGCAAACAATGAGACTGTATTGATCAGCTGGGAAGGCACAGTTTGCGACACACCATCAGCAGAACTCTTGTTGCTGTGTGTACTTCATGGCAAAGAAGACATAAGGTGGGATTTGATGAAAAAAATTAATCAGTTTTATGGCTGTTGAAAGACAACCCCAGCAAGCAGGACAGCATGGAAGAAAGCACAAAGGTGTTTGAAAAAACACTGTGTGAACTACAGAAGCCTAATCAAACTGTCGTTCATTTTTTTTTTTATAATGACAGCAAATAGGTAAGGGCGAAATAGACTGTCAGAGCCTTAAAAATACAGATGCAGAGCTTATGTTTGATACAGAAAAGGCAATGAAAGGATTCAGAAGGCATGGTGGAAAGATCACAGACCAGGCCTGCCAGCAGTTAACAAGCCCTACGAAAGAAAAGGTAGACAGCCGGTCACATTATATGGGCCTAAAGAGATGTAGAATGCTTTTTATTGGAAGAAAAGTGTTGTATTTAGCCATGAGTTTGGGGACTATGTGTTGAGTATCTGCACCTCCCTCCTAATTTGCATTTAGTGAATCCATAAGTATTGCTCCTAGTGGTAGTGTTTATTGTATGAGCACCTCATTGCTAAAGCGTCACATCTAAGTTTTTAATACAAGTGGATAAGCACACAGGAAGATTGAGACCAAAATGAGCACACGCACCAGGAAGGTTCCTTCTCCTGTGACCTCTTTTTGGAGAAACCTTCATCTCCCTGCAGTGTTCCATAGATTACTGTGTGTCTTACACCAGGACAGGTCCGACAGAGCCCTCAGATGCGTGGTGGAGGGGGCAGAAAGGGCTCTGCTTCAGGGCATAGCTACATCCAGGAGAGCAAACCATGCTTTGGAGGAGGAGAGTGGTCTGTAGGCTCATAGCCTTCTCAGGACATTATTATGTTGCTGTAGGTTTCTAAACACTTTTCTCTTTATTTTACACATTTTGTACTGGCATTGCAGCAGTATCTGGCACATATTTTTCAAATTATTTTTAATTCTTTTGCACAGAATACCTTAGATAGCATTGTATTTACTACAAGTCTCTTAAGTATGTTAGCTAGCCATGCTGTAACTTGGGGGCTAAACACTTCACAGTAAATAACCTCAGATGAGCTAAGCTTTGGTGAACGTCTGTGGAATTATTGTGGTGTGGCACATGTGAAAGAATTTGACTGGATTCTTTTGTTGCAGGCTCAACTAAACTGAACTATCCCAAATGTCCTTCATATTTGAAGCTTACTAGTTGTGTAGATAAACTGATGTATGGTACTGTTTAAATCAGAGTAATTTTGTCTCGTTTGATCTCATTATCAGTTTTAACTGAAAATAGTGTATATCAAATGCTAAATGTTAAGAATTGAGATAGGGATTGAAATACACATTGTGGCCTTTTTTTTTTAAAGCTGAATAAGTGTTCCAAGAAAAGCCGAACAATATGTTCTCATGCTTTAAGAATAACCCTCACTTGACTTGATGTCAAAATTCCCCAAATTTCTTACAGTTCAGAGTAACTCCAAAGAGCACCATCATCCTCTCTGCACTCCTTACTTTTTTTTTTAAAGCTTTATTCGATGCTTGGTGTGAATGTTTGTCTTGAGATTTTGTTCAAAAACAGGGAACTAGAATATCTGCACAGGAGCAAAGAAACCAACTAGCTGTATTTTAGGATTTAGACTAACACAAAAAAGTGGCTAAAACCTGATAACATTCAAATAATAGCTTCTTACTGAAATTAGTGAAACCACTTTTTACATTTTCCTTGCAGTATCATTGCTTTTATTATCGTTTATCTTTCATTTTCATTAATCTTTATCTTGCCTGTAAAGATATAACTCTATTGCCATATTTTCCAAGTAGCTCTCTGTCTCTACACTTGTAATAAACAAATTACACCGATCTTTTTTTGGCAAATATTTTCTTGATGTCTTTAGGAAGTGAATTACCAGTCCTGTTAAGTCAGTAAATCATTAGGTAGATAGCAAGAGTTGAAGGACATCGAAGTGCTTTTGCAACTCATATGTAAATGATAATTTGTTTGCTTTCATAAAAATGGCATTGAATGCTTTTTGGTTGAAAGATCACCAAATGCATAAATAGTTTGCATTTTTATTCAATAGATAATGTTCCCATAGCTGCATAATTGAAGAGTCAGAAAGAATGGTTTGCTGTAATTTGGAAAATTCATAAATTATACCATAAGAATAGATCATTGATGCCTGATTGTATAATAAAGGAGGACACAGACTTCCCTAGCTTAATTCTTGTTTGACCCAGGTCAGATATTTTTGAAAAGCATGCAATCTTGACTGAAAATATATAGTGGTAAAGAAATCCACAAAATCTTCACTAAATTGTTACAGTCATTACCTGACTCACTTGAAATTTAACTTTAAATCACAGACTTTGTAACTCATGAAACCTCTTATTTCCATCTCTCTGTCCAAGTCGTGGTTTTGTTTGAGTATGTAAGACTCACAAAATGTTATTCTTTGTTAGGAGTGTTAGGTGATTGTAGTGCTTCTTCAGTTTATCAGCAATCTTCATGCTTCACGTACCAGTGACATCAGAAGTAGGCACAGTATGCCAACAGCAGTAACACTACTTGCCACATACTAAAGCAAAGTAACTCCTTGTATTCTTTATGTATACCTCAAGATGTTGTTTGCTTTCTTGCTGCATTACCATTAGGGGTACCCCTGTACAGCAAACCATCCCATTAATTTCTGTATCATTTGCAGTAACCCCTTTTCAGTCGTATCTTCTCGCTGCTTCTCCCAGCAGGACTTGACATCGCTCTCAGGATGTAACTTTTGCCTGTGCCCAGATTACATGCTGCTGTACTTGGGCCTGCCTTGATAAAGCTGATCCAAGTTGCCTTTTACTAATAACTCATTCACCACTATTTTCCTCTCATTCAAACTCTGCAGCACTGTGAGCATCAGTAAGGATTCCTTTCCTCATTAATCTTACTTTAAGCATCATTTTTCTTTGCTTCAGACACTGAAGTTCTACTGCTGACTTTGTTTCCTTGTGCTGCGACCCCGTCTTCTAATACTTTATGACTAGACCAGTGTTGTCACGTGTTGATATGTCGTTCACCCTTTTCACACCAGGAGTCCTGCCAGTGACAGTTCTGGTCATTTGGGAATGATTTTCAGTGGCAAAAGAACTCGGTCAATATAGGTGAAAAAGCAATTTGTTACAAAAATACATGGGAGTTGGGAGCCTCTTGAAAATACAAACCTGAAATAAACCTCCAAAACATCTGTTGCTGTTGGCTGCCAAAGTATGCCACACATCTTGGAGGATAACTTTCCCCCCCTCTTTCCATTACTTCTGTTGTATCTTTGTCTGATGGTCTGAAAGCACCTACTCAGATTGATCAGCTCATAACCTGCATGTATTTATGCATTAACAATCTTTTTCAGTTTTGGAAAGTACCTTCTGTTGAACTGGTACTCAAAATGTGCTGTCCTTTCAGAATTAAACCTGTATTTGTATGAAAAGTCCAATATGGTTGTATCCTTATTAAAAGAAAATTTTAGCCCTACCATGTTGGCACAGATGGATTTAAAAAAAAAGCTCTGGTCTTTTATTTGTGTATGTTTAGTTGGTTGAAGCTGGTGAAGAAATACTGGGTGTTATTTCAGAATAAAGTCAGAAAGAAAATCTGGGGAAAAAAAAAAGAGAAGTCCATGGTGAAACCTTTCTTTTAACTTTGACAATTACTTGATTGGAATTGTTCTGCACACTGACCCTGTTATGTGCTGATATTTGAAGGAGAAACACACCAGCTTTGGTCCAGGTCTTGGAATTTCAGGTGCAAGGCGATGCAGCGCTTTTTAATCCAAGCACTGGATCCTCATCCGTGTATTAAAACTGACCCTGAATAAATACTCACAGATATGTTTGCAAGCACAAGTAACTGTTAAAGCATCTTTTTCACTTGCCTGCATTCCTCTTCTATGGCCACAATGGTTCTTGTGTGAGCACTGTTCCTGACTGTAAGATACACCTGTTGCTGCTGCTGCTGAATTGTTTACAGTGTGCTGTGCCAAAACAAAGGGACATGCAATTGATGCTTTTGCTTTACTAAATACACTCTGTTTTCTCATATTTTCATCCTGTGATAATTAAGGGATTCTCTTATGGATTTTCTTAGATAAGCTGCTATTGGAGGCCATTTTCTCATATGATTTATTATACAAAGGAAATTTCAGCTGAAATGCCAAGGATTCAGATAAGGTGAAAAATGGCTGTGGTCCACTTGTGTTCCGCTGACTTGCCTGTTGACTGGTTTATGTGTTCAGCAGATTTTATCTGTTCTTTTCTGAATTCACATTTGTCATTTAGAATAAAGGGCCACTGTTGAAAACATCTCAGAACTGTTCAGAGTCACCCTCGGTGTTCACTTCTACTGCTGCTGCAAACAAATGCACCATCTGTGTGGCAAAGACAACACTGTCACAATTCAGTTTTCTTTTCTGAAATGTTCTGATGCTGGTGACATACTGAATGGAATTAAAGTTTAATCAGCAAAAGCTTGATGAGCATAGGAAGAGGATATCAAGGGGAACTTAAGAAAAGCCTGCATTTGCATACAGATTTGAGGATATGTAGGACTGAGATGTCGGAACCAAAGTCCTTTACAATTCCAGATTCAGCAATACTATGAACTGCAGTCATAAAAGCTTTAATTTCTCTTCCTTTTCATTAAATTTAGCCTTTTAATAGATGATTCTATTTCATTTTGTGCACCTTTCACTGAGGAACTTAGAAACAAGCAAATGTAAATTCTGGCCAGCAAGCTCAAGGCATTAATTGGTCATCTCATCTGAAATTCCAGGATGCAAATGATAACACATTAATTATTTTAAGGTATTAGAATACAGTGACTGTTTCCTCGTACCATTATTAATTGTTGTTGGAAAGCAAAGTAGTTCAAATACATCGTCTGGTATTATTACAGCATCCATCATATTCTCAAATACGAAATTGCCTATTTGACAGGTCTGCTCTTCTGCATTATTATTATCAGCTGTAATATTTCAAACCACTCAGGGACAAATACAATGCTTGTGACCTATTTTTTACCTAATTATTCTTAAATTCCTTCTTGTATCCCCAATTTTGCTGATCAGATATTCTTTACTTTTTAAGATCCTCATTGGTTCTCTAGAGATTCTGACTTGCAGTATATATTTATTGGCAGTTTCCCTATTTTTAAGTTTAAGCAATGTGTTTACTGTTAGTCTTTTTATTAATGTTAGAAAAAAGTTAATTGTTGACCAAACTTAATTTGCTTGTTGATTAGAAATGTAATCAATCGTCAAGTGAAATTACACACGAGTAAACATACCATGCTGCTGGGGTGCAGCCTTTTCATGTAATGTCTTCTGTATTTCATGTTACACTGGTCACAATTTTGCCCTCCCCAAGTGTGCTGCAGAGACAACAGTAAATTTCCACGAAGCATTGCCAGAGCCTTTTTGGTCTGAGCAAGGATGGGGAGTACACTCAGCATGCAAGGCTGAGGCTGCTACACAGAAATCTTCATGCAAATGTTTCCCAGTGGTTTGTAAATGGCATGTCTGCAAGTGATGAGCTACACTTGTAATTTAGATCATTAAACCTTACAGAAATCTGTTTCACAGTCTCGTATAATGCAGAAAAAACCCTTTTGTTTTGCCTTAACCACACAGGCCAACTTAAAAAAGGTATGTTAATAGTCCACAAATGGGAAAAAAGGGAAACTTAACAGTTTATGAATATTTTCTTTATTCTCATGGCTGCTTATTTTACCTCAGGTTCCTTTTATTTTTTAAAACTAGCATGGAATTTCTTTTGTGGTAAAAGAACTTTAGCTTTTATCTTATAAATAGTCAATATTATTCCTCTTGATTTCGTTTCCCTAAAATGATTTAACTTATACTTTGTTACTTTCTGAGAGTCAAAGTGTGTATTTTTAAGAATACATATTTTCTCAAAACAGAGTCTATGTTGCTGTGATGGAATACTGTTGAAACCTGGAAGAGCTTTTAGTTCAGTTTGAAAATTTCTACATCAGTCTCAGTCATTTATAGTTTTAAAGTTATTCACAGCTGTATTTGGTGACTAGATTTCTTTTTTTAAGAGGAGCAAATGACAAGATGTTGGCTGTCAGCAAAGGTGCCTGTTCTAGTACATGCTCCTTAGGAATTGAAGCTTCTTGTATTCAAAACATCCCTATTTTTGTCATTTGCAGAGAGTAGCTTCTCACTGCAACTGCATCTTTTATAGGGAAGGCCTGAGTGTACACTGAAATATGCACCGTGAGAAAGTCAGGCACCTGGCTGCTTTTGTTTTGGCCAGGCAACACCTGTAAGAGTTTACCTGCAGTGTCTCTTCAGTGACTGTGGGTCCAACAAGGCCCAACAACAAGGAACTGCCCAGGTATTCCACGTTCTCCCCAAGCCAGCATTAGACAATAGCTCTCCTTCACGTTCAGTGTACGTCTGGGCTATGATACATCCCTAAATTTCTATTCCTGCTCCTTGACAGGTCTGCCTACTTTGACCTGATATAAGTCAACATTGTGCCACTGCAGCAAGAAAAGCAAATTGAACCTTGGGCTACATCTGCAGGAATGTTTTTGACAGAGATAGAGACGTGATCATCCCATACTACCCAGTCTTGTTGGGCCACACCTGGAGTATTGTGTCCAGTTCTGGTCACCACAGTTCAAGAAACATGTGGGCAGACTGGAGAGGGTCCAAAGGATGGTCACAAAGATGATCAAAGAGCTGGAGCTTGATTTTTTTCTCCCTGGAGAAGAGAAGACTCAAGGGATCCTCATCACAGTATTCCAGTATTTAAAGGGTGGCTACAAAGAGGATCGAGGTTTTCGCTTTACAAGGAGCCACATGGAGAAGGCAAAGGGGTGCAGGTGGAAGTTGCACCAGGAGAGGTTTCGCTGTGATATAAGAAAGAAATTTTTTACAGTGAGAACAAACATTCACTGGGACAACCTCTCCAGGGATGTGAGGTTTTCAATATGTGATTGGACAGGGTTATAGATAATCAGACCTGAATTCTGTTTCCTGTGAAAGGTTGGACCAGAGGATCTTTTGACCACCCTTCCGACCTGGGCTATTCTGTGACTTTATGACATGTTCCACTACTGTACTTTATACTGGAGACTCTTTTCCTTCCTTGCTTTTGGTCTTGCCATAAACCACACTCTTACTTTGCTCTTCAGGCTAGTTTGTCTGCTGGTTTTTAATCTCAGATTACTTTTACTGTGATTCTGTCTGCAGTCCTGACTTTACCCTGGCAAAGTTTCTTTAGGCTGGCCTGCTTCAGTGTGCTCACTGCACATGCAGAGCGCTGATCACATATCTCCAGTCCTCACTCAGCCGAGTTTTGTATTTATTTATCTCAGAAATCTTCCAGACCTTTTCCCATGCCAAAGATAGCCTGGCTCTTTGGTACTTTTTCCACCATTTGCTCTCCACCAGATGATGCAGATGCCCCTTATCTCTCCAACAGTGCCTCACATCCTTCTGTTGCCAGCCACATTCTCTTTGTCTTCTTAGTCCCTCTCAGGGCTGCTGTGTGCCCCACATGCTCTTCTATGAAGCTTTGCTATTCTTTTCATCTTTTGCATGGCTCTTTATTTTACCTCTCCTGTCATGACCTTCACTGCTCTTTTTCTCCCCACTCCGCAGGCACTGCGTGTCTTCTGTTCTTTCCTCCTAAGAGTTTTCTGTTTCTTACCATTTGCAACACTCTGCCTGTACTTTTTTGTCTTTCTCTTCTGTTGAGAAGATACGACTTACAGCCTACTAGAATTTTAAAGCTGTATTTGGCAGATCAGCAGACCTAAAGTGTGGGATAATGTTATGTTCAGAGCTTCAAGTTACAGAGAGCGAAATAAATAGTAGAGTCCTATTTCAGTCTAACTCTGAAGGATTCTCATTTGTTCTTGAGTACAGAGATTACCATTCCCAAGCAGTAACTAATGATGTTCCCTAAACTGGCAACATATTTTTGGGCCTGTCTTGGTTCCAACTCCAATAGGAGGAAGAAAAGCAGATGCGACTGCTGTCTAGAGTAATCCTTGAAATTAATAGATTTGAAGTTCATACAAAATAGAACCATGATTTCCAGGCCCTGAAGGTGTTGGAACGTGCCCCTGAGTATTACACTCTCGTGATCCCTAGATGTCAACGAGGCATAATACCAACCTTCACCAAACAGAGCAGCCCTGAGGTTACTTTAACTCGCTCTTTTGCCTGATTTGGACCTCAGCAGTCATATCCCCCCTTCAGCTTGAGTCTTACTCTGAGAGCAGCTCAGAAAGGGCTGAATTTTAATGTCTTTAATTTGAAACTTCTGCCTATCATTTTAAATGTTGTAAGTTTCCTCTGAGCTTGTTGTTTTAAAAGGCCAAGTCTTTAAGTGCTGGGGTTTTTTCATAGCTGCACCAAAACTTGAAGGAAAACTAGTTTACCTAAGGGACAGAATTTTCCTTGTGACTACTAGGTTTCATGGCAAGAAAAAACAAGCACCAAGCCTTATAAAGCTTGCCATGAAATTCAAATCAAAAGGTGAGAAATAAAGTTGGCAATCTAAGGAAGACCTAAGAACAGCAGCTTCTAAAATATCAAGACAAAAAATCAAAATTGAAAAAATGAGATTGAAAATTAGCCCTGCAAATTTATACCACATTCTGCTACAGAATCTTTAAGCCAACAGCCCTGGGAAAAATAAGCTAAAAATCCTTCCGTGTCTCTAGGTGTGCACAAACATACAAAACAATCTCAAGCATCTACTTTGAGAATCTTTTGCCAAAACACATCTCAGTAACCTTTGCATTCGACCCAATGGCACTTTTTAAACAATAAGTAAGGCATTACACAGGTTTTAGGCTGTTTTGTTGCCTAATAACTTTAAAGTCATTGTTCCATTCTACATGTGGTTTCACATTGTCAAGGACTAGCTCTAAATACTAGAGTAGTATCTGGTACAGTCTTTTTAATATCTGTCTTGTAAAAAATGATGAAAAGAATATCTACTTTATTGTAAATATATTGTGTCTTATTAATCCAAAAGAACAAAGAAAGCTGTCATTGCTGAGTATGTCTTCTAACCTGTAATATAGTATTTCCTGACCCCATTGCATGCTTGATGTAATCACTAGATTTCAAGTGGCAAAACTCCCTTGATAAAACTATTAAAATTACTCTCATTTTCCAGCTAGGCATATCAAAAGGACCTTGTGGCTTCTGGCTTTGGCTCATGTCCCACATTTTGTTACATTTCCTCTTTTCCTATTCTAGGTTCATGTCCATCCATTCAGTACTGGCTTGGCATCAGTACTAACCACAGCTGCTGAAGAACAGTTCGATGCCTGGAACAGGCAGTGGCTGAGAGAATGATTGGAGCATTAGAATGTGGTCTTCCTTCATAAGGAGCTGGTGTACCTTCACTTCCAAAGAAATTATTTCTGACTCAGATTGCAATGAAGTCGCATACCAAATCTTTTCATTCCAGCATTGACTGGTGAAATGGTCTCTTCTGAGTTAATTTCTATATTCCTTTGACATGCATCATAGCACCTGGAGACTTACTGAAGATGCCAGGACTGCTGCAGCCCATCTCCTGTGCAAATATTGCCTGGTGCAATGTGTGTGAACCACACTCATTGATCACGGCTAACAGCTTTGAAAGTTCCTTTCTCATCCCTGTTTCCACACTGGTTGCTTTAATCCCTGCACCACTGAGTTGTAACTGGACTGGATCTTTCTCAGCCTCTAAAATTGTAATGTGAGCCCTGCTGTCCACTCCCCTGTATTTAGCAGCACATAGCAGCATTATTTCAAATGTGAATAATAAAGAAGACTTTCATAGGAGAAACTTGCAGCTTTGTGGAAGAAGATGATGGTACCCAGGTGGGTACTTTCGTTACTTGGTTTGAAAACAAAATGTTAAAACCCAGCAAAGTACCTTCTGTGTATTTGCCATATGGGGTATGTAGTGCTAATGCCAGAGCACTGACTTACAGAGTGCTAACTTGTGTGTGGTAAGGAGAAGTGTTGGGGGAATCAGCAGTGAGGCTTTAGTGTCTGCTGCTGGCCAACAAATTGCATGAATTGATGCAAGCAGAGATGCAGCAGTTTTCGTTCAGACGTGAAGAAATAATGATGATGAAGCTGGGCTCAAAAGTATTAGATAGTTTCACCAACATTTATATCTCCTCATGCTTGTAAAGAATTAAAGTGAACTATGAACTAAGTTCATATTGCTTAAAAGTACTTTATAAGACTGGTAGTACTTTAATGCAAAGTACTTCACAAGCACTATGAACTCACCACTGAGCTGAACTCAATTATTTTACACAAGAGAGAGCTGAGCTCCCACATGCTCTTCTTAGCTGCTTTTTATAAGTCTTTAGAACAGACTTTTATTTCAGGTAGACTTAAGACATTTGTCAGAGAGGATAGTTATAAGTGTTTTTGTCATGATGAAAAAAAGCAGCTTAGATGGATTTACTTTGTTTTAGTCTAACTTTCTTTTCTGAGCCAAAAGTCCTTCTCCCCACTGTTAGCACGTTTTTCTTATTCCTTACTGCATACAATTTGATCAATCACCAGTTAACCTATTCACACTTCATTGAATTTCCTCATTTATCAAGTAACGCACCAAATGGACTTGAGAGACTATTGAGCCATCATAAAATCAAATGGACTTTATTACTACAGTATTAATAAGCTTAACATCTTGGGAAGAAAGGAAGAAAAGATTGAACATATGTAAGTTTCACAGCAAGATTTCTCATGTAGTTAAATATAAAATGGGAGAAGAATCTGATGCTTTAAAAAGCCTGGGAGTAAAGAGTTGGCTTTCTGAAATGAAATATTACTAGTCAAAGGGCTGGAAATATTAGGAATGTTGGGTTTTATGAGCCTTAAAACTGATATTAAAACTGTTAATCCTTCTTTGGAGTGTTAGATAAGATTAAATATTATAAAAGACATGAACATTTTTGTATAGCTTTATTATTGGGGCTTTTTTGACTTGTGAGTTTGCCTATAAACTAATTTGCACCACCTTTCTAATACTTCAGATTAATAGTGCTCAATAATTCATTAACCCTTTTATTCTGTGTAGCTACATCAGAGGATTTTAGGTCCTTTGCATAACATTAGATCCTAGTGATACATAAATTATATGCTTATTTAATTAATGAAAGATTAATTATATTTAAACTAAAAGTACCTGATGACTTTTTTATAGCATGGTAACTGTTTACAGTTTCCATGTCTTCATTCAATACTTTTTTCAGCTCAAGTTCTTGGCAGCAACAAGTTCAATGAATAAGTAGGAAAATCTAGGGCTTGAAGATCAAATTGGCACAATCCTACATTAAAATACACTCTTATACCTATTTTCTTAGTGATATACTGACTTTATTGATACACTTGGATGTAAAATTGCTAAAAATATACTTTTTTTCTCTAATAATACAGTTTAAATTAAAAATTCTTTAATAAAATTCAGAAATAAAGAGCAATTTGTCAGCTCCTTTGTAGTCACCCAGGCAAGTACCAACATGAAGGACCTCATTCTTTTCAGATAAACTTGTCAAGGAGATCAAAGGGAAATTCAGTAGTTTTAATGCAGTGTAAAATGTATTGAAGTATCATTACTAAATGGCTACAGGTAAATGCAAGATTATTCTTTTCTAAGCTTACTTTTATGTCTGTGCTTACAGACGCCTTCTTGAAGTTGACTGATATTTGGGCAGCATTTGACATATACTTCAAACCATCGATTCATCATTGTACTTGTAGCTTGCTAAATGAGCAATGGCATTTGATACTTCTGCTGAAATTCAGAAATCTCTTTACTTCAGCAAAACTTCCTTTCCATTCCCAGTAATGTGACTTTAAGATGTCCCTTGGAGTGAATAGTTTCTTTGAATACTTCTCTGGCTCTTCTCTTTACTCAATAAATACTATCTTTTAATTCCATTTACTTCAGCTCATCTCCATTATAGTAGGATCCAGAACTCCTTTCACTCTCTACAGCTTTACCCTTAAAGTTCTGTCAGGGCTTTGTAGTAGGTTTCATAGGGAAATTAAATTTTTACTGTCATGCATTGCAGTCCCTCTCTAATACTTTTTTGATCCTGCTGGCCGGTTTCAATCATATCTGACAGAGGAAGAAAATGTGTTTTTGTCAGTCTGCTTTTTGTATGCATAATTCAAATATCTAACCACAATCAGAGTTTTGTGAACTCCTAGAGTGATATACATGTATGTAAATACATTCAACTCCTACTAATTCCATTGAAACAGAGAGACATCATATTAATCCCCCCACTGAAGACATTCTTACAAAAAATAAATGCACAAAGAAGTTCTACAGTGAAAAATTGGATCCTGTTATTCCCCTACTTTTTAGGTGATTTAAAGTTTTTACTACTTACAGTGTTTTTATAACAAAGTGCCATTGATTTTGGGGGATATATATTTTTCTAACAGTGTGTTTAGGATCATATCATGAGCTACCAGAGGGTTTGAATAAAATGCATGCTTTCTCATATGCACTTCATTTGTAGAATTGGAAAAATCAGTGAGAAGCCTAGTTGCATTACTTTGAGAAATAAAATGTATTTTCTGACAAAGCTAATATTACTTTTTCAACTAAATATAATTTAAAATAACATAGAGTAATAAATTAGAATTTAAACACCTGTTGGACAGTAAGGTGTCTCCATAAATCAGTAGTTCTGAGTGTCTGGGAAAAGGAGAGTTTTCGTGGTATTAGTGAAATGTTTTCTTTGGGGTGAAAACATAGCAAATACACAATTGGAGGGCCCAGAGAAGAGCAGGGGTGCAGGGCACACACGGATCCGTGAGCGCTTTGGCCCGTGGATCTGGCGCAGGCTCCCTGTGCTCCGTAATGCAAGAAAGTGAGAACAGGCAGAGAGGGAAACGAAATGTCAGGCAGCTGCTGGTAAGGGCAGCAGATACNTCTGGAGGTGTTTCTGCAGCTGGTTCACAATGCTCATTACTTACCAAGAGACATACACTCCATAAAATTGTGAAGCACGTTCAAAAGGCACTTGTATTTCTAGTTTCTGTAGTAGAAATCATTTCCAATTGGACATAATTTGTAAATGGCCAGTCAATTTTCTAATCTGCCCGGTTCTCTCATTTTAGAAACACAAACAGTAATTTCCAACTCACGTTCTGCAATCACTCCTAATTCTATACCTGTTGGATAAGATGGATTCTGTTGTATTTTGGGGGAAACTGCAAGTAAGTTCTTGACTCTAAGTGAAGCAGTTCAATGCCTCCTGCTGTCTTTGTCACCTTTCTCTGCATCTTTTTTACTTTTTTGCTCCTTCTGAGGTAGGACTGTCAGTAGTCAAGATGCAGGCACACCATCCATGCATACAGCAGGACAATGATATTTTCTTCTGAGTTTTAGTTCTCTTTGCTTATTATCTTCTGCTTACTTTTATTTTCATAGTCCAGTAGGTTTTAACATTATTTACTTAGTACTAGAAGTTATTTCTCTTTGAAGAACTAACCACAATAACATCAAATTTTTTTTTCAAGAGAGGGAAAAGGAATTATTAGTAACTTAGAATCCATTTTTATATACATTTTCATGAATATATATATAAATTTATGTATATACATGTATACATTTTGATATACATGCAATTTCATTTTATTTTCTCAGTGTGCACCTACAGAAGTAATGGTGACTTCTCTCCAGGTATACCATATATATCCTTCTGTCCTTCAACATTATATCTGTAATAGTTTCTATCAATAGTTTTCCCAATATAAAGGTCAGTCTTAGGAACTCAGAGTTCTCAGGACCATATTGGGAGCCCATGTGAAAGGATCATATTTCTTACATTTAGTTTCCGTGGTAGTGAGATTTTAGAACTATCAAGTCCACTGTTGTCACATTTTGGAGCAGGGAATTGAAATTTGGCAGCAGAACCTCTCTGATACTAGTGATGCGAATTTTCTATTTTAATGACTGCCATCAAATTTTGGCCAAATAAACCCTGGAAAAACAATTCCTATTTGTTCAGTAAATACCCATGGATTTTTCTTAACTATAAACCATGCAATTTTATTGTCTTTACTCCTAGATAGAAATTATGTATGGTGTACAGTTTTTAGGGAGATTGTGTCTATGTGTAGCATTATCCATTACACACTCCTGTATATTAGTTAGACTCCTATTCTGCTGCCCCTCGTAGGCACTGAGGTCATCAGATCCTTACAGCTGTTGCTCTGTCCCTGCCTCCCTGCGGGCCAGCAAAGAGGTGGCTTAGGCTGAGGACTCCAGAGCTCAGCAGAATGCCCAGCATTTCTGCCATGGTATGGAAAGCTACTGCGGTGCTAAAACTAAGACTGTGGGTAATGTCAGGCTCTCCTTGTTCAAACATTTACATGTGGAGAGCTTGCAGATGCAGAGTGACCGGAGTACAAGTCTGCTGGGCAGCTGTATATTAAAGAAGACAAAGAGAAAGTGATTAAGAGGATGTTAGAGAGGAGAAAACAAAAACTGGATGGCTAAGGAAGGAGAAACCCCCCTGTGAGTTTGGAATTAATCCATAATTTTTGCAGTCAATATGTGCATCTTCCATCATCAAATAGCATTGAAATCCATGAAAAGTTATGTGATCTCTCTTCTGATTTCTCTGTATAGAAGACAGCAACAAGTTGTGCTGACAATCTGAATGGTCCAGTATTGTTCAGATCCTGTTGGAGTATAAGTGTATTTACACGTGATGAAATTTCTGGAGAGGCAGGGCAGAGAAAGTATATGTGTGTATCTTTCGTTTTGTTTTTTCTTTAAATGTTTGAGAAGTTATATTCATATTAAAGCAAAATAAAAACAACACACAAAGACTAATTTTAGAGACCTTCTAAAGTTGCAAGTTTCTAATTAAAGAAAGTATTGTGTGTGCAGTCTTCATTTGGAGAACTTTTGCAAGTGTGATGGAGGATGGTTCTTAAATAGCCACTTGGTACTTTTTCTATAAGATTTCTGCTTCCTTCAGTGGATGGAACCTCATCCTCAGGGAATGAAGTTCAGAATATGTAAACTCAATGTGCAGTGAATGAGGTAGAAAAGTGCCTCCCCTATAGGACTGAATTTCTGTCTTCCTGTATGATCCTGGCTCAGTTAGTCTGACAAAAATTGTAAAAGTGGTGGAAAGTACAATTTGGAAATATCACAAATGAAGTCAGTGGGAACCCTGAGCAGAACACACTAAGTGCTAACACTGGGGAAATCAAAGCTCACCTTGGGCTTTGAAAATAGGTTGACATTACTGATTTTGCTCTCTTTACACTCGTGTATGAAATTACACCACACTAATTACACATCATACAAAGTGTCTCTGAAAATGCACGAATTAATGTTTGTAAAGTACTCACCGTGGTGACCTGCATTGTAAAGAAAGAGGAAAAAGCAATAAGGAAATAATAATCCATTTCCAAAGCATTGTTTGCAAGTTGTGTAATGTATATCAACAGTTTGAATGAAGTTATCAATAGCTATTGGTTTAGGGATTCCCATTGTGTAAAGATGTTTCAGGTACATGAAGATATATTAATTTTTCCATGAGAGCTTATGACATGTAAAGTACAAAGAAGCAGGAATTAAAGTTGTATGTGCAAACTTAATTACAGCTTAATTCTTAATTCAAACTTAATTTCCTAACCTGCAAGTAATTGACCATGCTACAATAAATATTTAAACACAGCTTGTGTGCAAGTTCAATACTTATATTATACTCTATTATAGTCTTCTGTCCAGGACTGTGGGCCTTGTATTAATTATGAAGTATGAATATCTAGTCCACATGTTTCTACAAGCTGCTCAGCAACTACCTTTTTGAAGTGAGTCATCACATTCATCTGTTTGCCTGGCTGCATGATTTGTATCTTAGCAAGGATACAGTATAATGAAGAAAGAATGGATAAAATAAACATGTAGTTGCAAAGGTTGCATATTTTTGCATTTTAAAATAATTTGCTATGATTATTTGCTCTTGCTTTACCCAATTCATTGTGCAAATGTTACTTTGTTTTATTGTGGTCATTATGACAGGAATAGGGTTTCTGTTTATTCAGGGATGATTTCTCTCTCACTGGAGCTGAGCACCCAGAATGGAAATGACACGTGCATGTCAAGGAGTGCTATTTAAATTTTCAGCTAATGATCTTATTGCACTATAGTGGTATATCTTAAGCTTCACCTTGAATTTAAATTTGATCTAAGTAGGTTCATTTTAATCTGAGAATTTTCTATTAGAGAAATTCCCTTATGCACTTAGCACCCTCCCTTTTGTCCAAGTTTTGGAGCAGAATTCTCTCTGAGGCTTTGTGTGTTTATAAAGTCCTATGTACTGAAAAAGACATCCATTTTTTCTCACAGGGTGAGAAGGATGTTCCCCTTTCCTCTGCCTGAGGACCACTGGTGGTGCCTCTTTGTGTGCAGGGTTAACACACCTCCTGCTGCCCGTATGGAAACTGATAGTATTTACATGAGAAGTGATGCACAGTCACACTTTGATCACTGATTATCTCAATTAACAATAAAAGCTTTAAATTACTGAGTAACTTTTTGACATTCTACATTATTCATTTCTTAATTGTGTGCCCCAGCAGGCACTGCCTGAAGCACCCACGTCCCTGCTGCTGCCTCCCTTCCTCTCCCCACATTCTTTGGGCAGTTCTGCACAGCCAGAATTTTCTTACTGACCTACCTGGCAGTATCTTCAGATACTGGAGGAGCTTTCCCAACAATAATCACAGAATCAATGGGGTTGGAAAGACTCTGAGATCAGTGAGTTCAACCTTTGATCGAACAAACCATGGCACTGAGTGCCACATTCAGTCTTTTCTTAAACATCTCCAGGGATCGTGACTCCATCACCTCCCTGGGCAGCCCATTCCAATGCTCAGCCGCCCTTTCTGTGAAGAAATTCCTGCTGATATCCAGCCTGAACCTGCCCTGCCACAGCTCGTCGTCTTGTCCTGTCACTAGTCACTGGCTATTACATGAATAATGCAATAATTAGACTCCCTCACACTCGTCACGGAGGGCTGTAGAGATGCTGGGACAATGTGGTCCCTGCCAGCAAATTTCAAAAAGAGATGTGGGGTTCTCTGCTGCTGTCACCATCACATCCTCCATGCCCACAGTCTGCCCCTGTCAGTGTCCCAAACACAGAGCATTATGCAGGTCTGCACTTCTTGTTTTTTTGTGTCTGAATCAAACACCACCTGAGAAGCCCCTGAAGTGTCCCAGAAACTTGCCTGATGTAGGTGCTGCTGCAGGAGAGAGCAGGAACCTCTCCACCTCCTGACCTGTTCCTTGACACCAGTACACCGGAGCATGGTGTTAATTACCCAGGGAATGTAATTGGTGTTGTGTCTTAGGTCTGAGTAGTGATTTATGTGCAGAGCAGTATGCTTGTGTTAGTTTTGTAAAATAGCAGAGATGGTTTTGCATAGTGAGCTTGTAAAGACGCCATTCACTGTTCCTTGCTCTTTTTTTCTGTGAATGTATTTTTAATTACCATGATGAGTTTATGTCCTGGTTATAGTGGTCAGGACCAGTTTGTCACTGTGTGGGTGTGGCCAGGGCTTTGTATTCTACACCTTCTACATCATTTCTCATGAGCTGCTAACAACTGATCATTTGCAGCAGCTGCCCAGGACACACCTGGCCCCCTAGGCTACAAGCTGGGTGTTTTAGGAACTCTATGAGATAAGGAAGTTTTCCTGTCTTCACACCAATGATTCAGGTGTGATAACTCCCCTCCGGGGGCGTCATTAGCACCTTCACAGCCAGCCTGAGGGGTCATGTCTGCTAATGGGCCAATAAGGAGTATCACATGGCTCACAGTGTAGTAAATCACCCACTGTGAAACTGCTCGCCTTGGGCGAGGTGCTGGGCGCTCCCATCTGAGCCCAGCGTATATAACCTTGGGAATTTGGGGCTTCTGGGACCACTTCAGGGATATCCAGAGGAGGACCAGGATCTCAACAGGACTGCAACTCCTGACCAGACTGTGGCCACCATCCTCAGCAACAGGTTTTCTCTTTCCTTTTACTTTGCACTTGGGGCCACGTGGTGCTCAGCGCAGGGGCTGGTGAGCTCCATTCTGTTTGTGCCCCAGGGTGCCGGGTTGGCCATTTGTTTTTTGTGGGTCAAGTGGATTTTTCCCCTGCATCATTGTACTTCTTCTGGTCTTTTTATTAAATTGTACTTCTGATTTGCAGTCCCTTTTGGAGCTGGTTTCATTTCTCCTGCTGGTTTGCTTTTAAACCAGTACAGTTTATGAACACCATAATGTTCAATTTAAATATAGCGTATTTTATTTATGGCTTATAGAATTTGAGTACCTTACAGATATTAATTCAGTGTTGCCATGTCTCTGTGAAGTCGGGGATGTATTCATTTGACAGAAGGGGAAACTGAGGCACGGAGAGATTGTGTGAGTTACCTGAAGTCACTTGGCAGAGCTGGGACCGTACAGGTCTTTAATACAGAATGACTTTTAATCTCTGCAACAGCAGGGCTGTTATTTTTACATGAGGACGGTTACAGATTATTGTCAGTGTGTGTTCAGATATTAATCTCTACTGATCCATTTACCTACAAAACTATTTCAAGACAAATTAGAATATGTTCCTACTTCAGGCAAAGATATCTATTCCTTGTATAGTGGTAAAATTTAATCTAGATGTTTCAAAATAAGGGGTTTTTGTTGTCAAGGCATTGCTGTAATTGATACCTCTACAGCACCATTTTCACTTACCAAAGGAGCATCAAATGAGAGGGGAAAAAAATCCTTGAGGAAAAGCTGAAGAAGCATTCCAAACTGATTTAGGAGGAGTATTTATATATGGATTTGTCTTTTTTAAAAATTTCTTTCTTGATGCCTTTCTAACAAAGAATAACATTTTTTAAAATTGGAAAATGAAAAGGATAAATTCCTAGAGGATGGCAGAACCACAATAGTGGGCTCTTCTATTCCTTTTTCAAAGAAAAGGGAAATGTAACATGAGATTAATCTCACGTAACATTGGAGGTTTGTCACACAGGCATTTGTATCTGAGCCGGTCTACTAAAGCCTTTTTATAGTTAACAGGGATAATCAGGCATTTCTAATGAACAATTTAACTGAACTATTGTAAGTATGTATTTTGGGGTAAGATTAATTGCATTCTAGAAACATCAATTTCTTTCCACTCACTAAAGAGTCAAACAAGTTTAATTAGAGATTAATTCAAATGTAGACATGGAAACTGGATGAGATGAATGTTACTGATTCTCTGTAACCTTACACATGATTACAACTTGCCTGTATTTTTAATTGAAACATTTAAAAATACCTCTTAAATACTGAAAGCATTGATGGAATGCTAAAATACCACAGCTTAAAAAAAAAAGGGCAGGAAATGGAAATTTGATCAGTTTGTGCCCTCTGTAGTAAGTGCTGTAAATTTAACAGCATACACATTTTAAAAGTGGCAAAATTTTATATCTACTAGAATATTGTCTTTCCTAGTATTCATTTTAAACTTCCATTTTGTAATTTGTATAACTCTTTTTATGGAAGGTGTTCTATTTTAATGCATTAAACAAATTTCAACTTAAAAATTGAGAAACTTTAAATCTAAAAATTGAGGTAATTTTTCACTATTTTCTCATAAAAGCTTAATTCAGCTCTTTCCAGCTCTTTGCTATTTATTAAATTTTAAGTGATGGTTTAACCACTTGTTATATATTACTTTTATATTTAAAGGTGATTTGCTTTAGCTGTGCTACAGATATTATTTAAGTGTATATTTTACTTGAAGCTTAAACAGCTTTAAAATCTAAAGTGCTTGAGAAGATGCTTCAGTTGAAAAGGGCTCAAGGAAATGTTTATATGCATTGAAGCGAACATGAACAGCAACAGAATGTTAATTCAAATATTTTTACTATATATACCTTAATAAGGAGCTTCAGATGATAACAGCAACTTATGAACTTAGAAAAATTTATTTGTATTCAAGACACTATTTTTTCAAGAGACATTAGTTACAAAAATGCAGGTGAGGATCATATTGGTGTTTCTGACACTGCCATGAAAAAATGCTGAAGATTTCTTTAAGAAAGGACCAAAAATGACTTAAAAGTGAAGGGAACAGAGCAGACCATACAGTGTTCTCATCCAAGTGTGATGAATGAGTACAGAAATTGGCATAGTGAATCAAGGAAAACAAGCAATAAACAAAGGTCCTGCAAGAATGGAAGAAACTGAAGAAGTTGCAGCACCATCTCAAAAAAAGGATGTTAAATTATGAAAATAAGAATTAGCAGAGAGAAAAGTGTATCCATCATGTGGATTCAGCAAGCAAGTTATAAAATAATCACATTCAGGAGTGAGTTGGATAAACTGAACGAGTTTGATTCACCCCAACAAATCTTGTAAAGACAAGAGAGAACTGCTGCATCTGCACTCCAGTTCTTTGGCTTTTACAAGGCTGATTTATACAATAATTTTAATCTCAGGTTATTAAAAATATTTATAAAGATAGAGAAACATTATTATCCACTTGCCGCAGATGACATCTGTGATACAGAGAGGTAATGATTCTTCCTGAGCCTCATAGGTAATACTTTAGGTTCTGCCATGAAAGTACATTATGTCCATATAACTTACAGCATCTCTAATGATTGTGCTGACTTATGGTGGTGTTCAGTGGCTGTTTTATTTCTTTCCTCTCCATCTGAATAAGAAAGCCTTGTATTCCAGTCATGTAAACTCTAAATCCATCTAGCCTTCTGGCAGGTTTCCTTCATGGTCTTGGATGGGATATGATACTTGTAATTTTACAAAGAAGACTCTTACATTTTTTAAGACTTTATTTTTTTTTTCTTTCCCCTTCTGCCTAATACAGCACCAAGAATCAGCCATGATAAATAATGCCCTTTATTTTAC
Source organism: Sclerurus mexicanus (assembly GCA_013396755.1). Classification (NCBI taxonomy): domain Eukaryota; kingdom Metazoa; phylum Chordata; class Aves; order Passeriformes; family Furnariidae; genus Sclerurus; species Sclerurus mexicanus. The sequence goes on from VWZF01000363.1 coordinate 22,617, forward strand.
AGTAAACAGCCAGAAATTCAATATGGGAAAAACTGATCAAATTACTTAGTTCAGTTCAGCTACTGCAAGAAAAATGGTTATTTACCTGGTGGTTTTTAGTGTAAAGGAGCTAGATGTAGGGTCTTCTGGCATGCCTTGGTGACTAGACAGAGCAGAACCAGAAACCTTTTTTTTCATATAGGTAGTTGCAGAGTGCAGCCTGAGAAGTAATTGCAACACTACAGCTGAGAAGGCAGCAAACTACAGGGCTCTGGAGGGAATACAGGCTGGGAGTTTGGTACAGGTGATACTTTTAAAATCAGTTTTGATGCTAAATAAAATATTAGTGAACTTCAGTCCAAATAATGAGACAATTTTTAGAAGAATTAACTTAAAACTCTGATGGATTTATTTATTTATTTACCTGCAAATTCACATTGCATTTTGACTGTTCCAATCCTCAAGTCTGTGTCTTGAACTTCAGTGTAATAAAATATTTCAGAAGAAAAGAGGCAAATGAGGACAGAGTTTATTAAATTCTGTTACATGCTGAACAGGTGAATTTATTATTTTTTTATTACTAAAGCATTGCTGCATCAGTGCTTCTGTCTGTTAGCAAGTGACACTTAGCACTGCTTCATTCAGTGAGAAGACTGTCTTGTTTGTAACCTGAGCTGCAGCTCTTTAAACTTGGAGAAGTTGATTGAAGTCCTATTCTTTTTCAGTTTTGTGAAATTACCAGGATTGGAAAGTGTTTCACCTTAACACTTCTTATTGTTTTGGGGGTTGAAGGTACAAGCATAAAGGAACTAAATCTAGATTGAAAGCGAAACAAAATGTTTCCTCTATTTCCAAGACAATCAATTGGCTGTTGGGTGTTCTTAGTTCCTGTGTTTGAATGTATTCATGAGTTTTGCTTCCTTTAACTATAGTGAAGCACATAACCCTTCCATAAATTAATGTTAGGTGGTTCAATACAGCAGGTTTGACTTTTGGGGGCTTTTGCATGAAAAAAATTTTCTGTCTTGGACCTCATGAGTTCCTCTATGTTACAATAGCACAGAGACTGTGGTGGAATGTATTGGAGGGTTATATGACACTTCCAGTGCAGTATTTGATTTGAGAGCCATCTACAAGAATCTCATGAGGTATGGAGGTAAAAACCTACCACAGAAATTGAAAGAAATCAGATTATCCCTAAAAGCATTAAAATATAATCAATAACATATTTTAGAGTAAAACACTTCCGCGGTTGCTAGCCATGTGGAAATGGTGAATATGCCTCTGAGTGGGATCACAGCAGCAGTGTAATCTACAGTAACCCTTTATTACCTGTTTTCCTTTGTGCGCTGGGAGATGACACGCTCCATGCAGCACTACTGGGGGAGAGATCTCTTCTTCGCTCGGCACTGTCCCCACATCCAGCAGTCCAAAGTACACGCCTGCTCACACCCACCCCACTGCAGATAATATATATCCTGTGGTTTTCCAAATAGGAAAAAATCTTTTAAATTATCAACTACCAGTATGTCATTGGTTCCTTATCAGACTTTTCAGTCTCAAAGCTGATGGAAAAAGGGAACATGGAAGTCAATTTCTGTATAAGGGTCTGTGAATTTGATGGATAGATCCAAATGAGACAAAAAGGGGGAATTACTATTCCATTCATCAGTTTAGAAATTAGCTTTAGTAAATTAACTAATTAATTCTGAGTTCTTAAAGGTAGGTTTTTAATTTGTAGTTTGAATGAGTTTACTCAGGACTTGGATATGTTAAAATAAAAACATCAGTTGACTAGTGTTGTAATAAGAGAAAACAATGGAATGTAATGCTGTAATATTTCATTACAGAATGTAACTTTGGAAACCATCTTATCTGAAGAAAAAAATCTTCCAGGGACTTTTTTAGAAAGGAAGTAGTAGATGTTACAGATAAATCTTACCTTTTTCTCTTGAAACAAGAATGTCTGATTGTAACTATTGCCATCACACCAGAAGTTGCCAGAGACCTTGGAATATGCTTCCCAAACCCAGTATTTTAATGGTATTGAGGAGCATTTCTCCCTGATACACAGGACATTTGTTGTACCAATGAAAGTGTTTCTGATTGAATTGATTATACAAAGACATTCACTCATGCTGACATGCAGAAAATATGAATGTTAAATAATTGTAAAACATAATACAGGATGAAAAGTGTATGAAAATTTGTATATTACTGTGTTCTGCCATTAAAAACATTTTTTCTGTATGGGGAATATTTACACAACTAAAGCTTACGTTTTTGTAATAGGTGCTAAATGAGGAGCCTATGCCATAAGCAGAAAATACCCACAATTGAATTAGCTCCAGACACACAATAATGTAGGATCCCTACAATGGCAGTCATTATTTTCAGAGGGACTCCACAAATTATTAGGGTTATTTTCTGTGGCAGTCAGTCTTCCTTGAATGACTAGATTGTCTTCTTAACCCTGGGACTTCAAAGTATTATCAATTATTGGGAGAAACCAGACACACCTGGTTCTTTAAGGTTTCTGATGCAATTCCTGAAATGACTGTCAGCCTTACATGCTCATTGTTCATTGCTAAAAAGTATGGCAACATAAACACATTTCTAAAATCCTAAAAATTGATGAAATAATTTTGCTTAATAGTTAGCTAAGAGAATTGGAGGTTGTCCATACGTGTTTTCAGTCTTTTGAGACTGCAAGAAAAGGACATTGTTTGGGTGTTGTGCTGGTATTTCCACATTGGCAATTAATTTATTTCTTCACCTTTTGCATCCCTGTCCCCTGAAACTTCAGCTTTTGCTTCTGTAAAAAGAGAGAATGATTCATGTCTTCAGATACCTTTGCATGGTTGGGAACATATTTCTCATTTCTCATCTTGCAAATAAGTTTGTAATGAAGTAATGAAATTTTAAGGCTTGGTTTTAGGTAAATATAGAACAAGAGAAATATGATATGTATTAATCCTTTTTTGATCTTGTTTTATACTAGAGGTGCTTCAGCTATTTTAAAGCTTCATTAACAGAAGAGTATGCAGTAGCTTTAATATCAATTATAATCAAGGCTGTAATGTATTATGTATGTATATATAAAATCCTATAGTCCAAAAAGATCATAGTAGTAAATACAGAACATAGTTTTAAAGTAAAATGTTATTTTATGTCCTAGATTAAGGCCTGTGTGTTTTTCTAAGTAACTTTTTGCTGTTGTCACCAGTCCAAATGAAATGGAACTTCTCTTAAATAGAAAAAGACTTCCATTAATAAATCAAGTGAGTAAAATGCAATAAGCAGCACCACTTCCATCAGCAGAAGGTGGCCTGAAGACTGGTAAGTGGAAGGTAATCATGTAGGGACCTGGTAAGAGACATTGAACGTGTCCTGAAGATTTTGAGTTTGCTCTCTGTGAAGTGCTTTGTTTTCTTGTTTTCTCCCCCCAGCTGTTACTAAAACTTGACCAACTCCATAAAATCTTAAATCTGTGTCAGTTCCTCATCTATCTGTATGAAATGGCTAATAAAGGATGAGGTAAGGATATCATAAAGGGTGAGGTAAAGATAAGGTACAGCACAACCTAAAATTTTCACGTGGGGATGAAGTTGCCTACATCTGTGCCACGCATGTGCTTTCCAAAATGGGCCCAAATGCCTGGTTTTGGATTGGTACTTGTTTTCTCCCTCACTGAATGAAACTGCACGGACTGCACACACCTGCAGCAAGAAATGTCATAAAGGCTGATTCTTAGGAGTTAGAGGAAGTCTGCTTCACTCTGTAGAAAACACCCTGTTCCAGTTTCTAGGGGAAAAACATTAGACGCTGTTGAGATGTTTTCTCTATTGAATGTCTCTCTGAGTAGCTTTTATCTTTGCAGAGAGAACAGCGCAGCTTTGGCACAGTAAGCTTGCTAAGCTGTCATCAGGTACAGAAGATCTGAAAGACAAAGAAGGTTTTGAAGCCAGTTAAATAGACAGAAGCAGCAGAGATGTAGAGATCTGTGTTCTATTATTTAGGTCCCTGTTTAATTTACTCTAACAACTCAACTTTTTCAAGAAGTGTTGCTGCTCTGGCAACTCCTGGTCTCAAGATGAAGAAACAGACCCTAGTGAAAGTTATGGAGATGCCTTGAAAACTAGAATTATTTTAAGAGGAACTTAAGTAGGCTAAAAGACTTTCCATTTTTGATATATAGATGACAGACTGTTAAACAAATTAAACAAGACTGGGAATACTGGCAGAATGTCCAGAATATAAATAAGCATCAAGCTTAATGAGAGAATATGTTGTGAGGGAACTGTGGAGCTATACAGACAAACAGGAGGAATATCCTCAAATGCATAAAGTTCTGCATGAACTAATACATCCTGCCAAGAAGCTCAATACCACTGTTGCTGGGGGGGTTTCACTAGTTCTAATTTAAAACTAGCTTAGATATTTCTTGTCCTTGGTAATTAGATACAGCTTACCTAATGCAGGGGATAATGTTTTTGGGATTTTTTTTTTAAGATGTAGTTTTATATTTAAAAGCAATATTGAAAAATGTAAATTTGATGTCAAAGAAATGGGACCTGGTGGAAGAATTCAGATAGGACAGTTTTGAGGCAAGGGTGTTACACGAACAAATTGTAAGGGTTTTTATAATATTTTATAAGGACTGAAAGGAGGCCCTGTCTGTTTGGACAAAGAGGGAAAGAGGATGTTGAGTAGAGCAGAATCCCAAAATGCCATGTGAGTTTTCTTTATTAAGAGTAATATGAGGAAAAACTTTGAAAGTATCCTGAGAATTACGAGTATCCAAAATTTAGTTTTGGAAAGCAAAGATATAACAAGCTTTTGGAAAGAAAGACATTAGCTCTCTTTCACAAGTTTAGTTAAAGCTGATAAAACCTTGAAATGACATAATCTGAGAGAAGGACAGATGGAGAATATTGCTAGTACAACAATTAATGATGCTGAGCTGGATTTGTTAGTCATCAGCATGGAGATGGTAACTGGAGATGTGTCAGCTGATGAAACTGCTTGGGGAGAGAACATAATGTAAGATGAGCGAAAGGCTATAGACACTGCCCTGGGGAATAATGAGAGTGGGGAAAGAGCAAAAAGACTCATCAAAAGATGAACTAAAAGAATTGGAGTGAAAAAAAGCCAATCTTCAAGTCTAGTGGATGTAAAATGCCAGGAAGGCAAGAAGGGTCATTGGCATCAGAAACAGGAAGAAGGCAAAAAGAGACAGAAAAGATGGGAGATGAAGGACAGGGAGATTATGTGTGTCAAGGTTTAGGCTTTTCCACAAGGGAAAGGCATCTGGGAATGACAATGGCAGCAAGACAGTCGGGGCAGTGACTTCACTGACAAGGGCACGGTTCCACAGTAGCTGGGTGAGGCAAGCAGAGCTGGTCAGGTTTGGCAATTAGGGCCACCAAACAGTCCAGATCACAAGGCAAATCCAAAATGATGAGATATAATCTAAGTCAAGTCAGCATGTCAGGGGCAGAACCACGGCTGGTTGTAGCAACCAGGTTCAGCCAGCAGCCCAGTGACTGTCAGGCAAAAGTATAATGGCAAGGCTAAAGTCAAGCCAGGAAAACAACTCAGCAGGACAGGATCGGTGAGGCCCGGGCAAGGCAAAGGTGTGCCCACAATGCAGCCCAGGCAAGGGCCTGAGGGTGGCACAGCTCCCATCCAAGGAGAAGAGACCCTCCTCTGGCTGCTGGTCCTGGCACAGCCCTTCTCTCAGCACCCTCCCCACAGGTGGCCGAGCTGACCATCCCAGAGCTGGTTGTGACCAACCATAGGCAGCTCAGCCCCTGGCAGGGAGAACGCACTGAGCTCTGGGCCCAGGGAATCCAATGTATTTAATGACTTACGGTGGACTCTGCTGCAGTTAATGAGAATTTTGTGATTGGTTTAATTAGGGTCAGGAACTCATCCCCAGGCTTATGTCCGACTATAATTCCTTCCTGCTATTGCAGTGTGTCAGAGGGGAAAATAAGAAATTATGACCTAGAGGCTGGAGTGAGAATCGCAGCTAGTTTGTGATACAAGCAAGAAGATAACCTGTGCTTTGAAGGGATTAAATATAAAATACAACACATTCAGAAATGAAGAGTTAGCAAGATAATAGAAATGTTGTTGTTTTCCATTCCCCCATTTTTAATTTTGATATTATTGAAATGTGAGCTTTCTTTTCAAGGCTTAGAAATTTCTCCTAAACATTATTCCCAGTATAGGCTGATATTTATCATTGATGTTATTTCCAATATAAAGTAAATTTTAATCTCAAGGTCCATCTGCTAGGATTCAATTTTTACAGAAAAATATCCATGTAGTTTTTCAACTAGAGGGGCTAAAATCCAGCGAAGGCTCCTTGCAGTTTTAGAATGCAATCTGAAGGAGCTGCAGGAAACACTGGTTCTGGCAGGCAGCCAAGCAGGCAGCACAAATGGTAACACACAGCTGAGTCTGATGCCTTATTATTTATTCATGTGTGTCCATGGAGTAGAATCATGGAAACATTCATATCTCCCAGGCGTAAGAGCACAGGATTGGCTTTTTATAAACACAGGAATTATTTTTAGCAAGTTTTAATGTTTTGAATTCTTTTACTTGAGACGTGAAGAAAATAAGGAAGTTGAAGGGAATATCTGTTTTCACATAATGTTCTGACACACGGGAAGACATTTTAGATTGACTGAGTGCTACTTAAGCATTTTTAAAGAAAATACATCTTAAAATACTGATACCCTAGGAGCATATTAGCTGAAGATGCATAAAAGTGTACTTCTGATCCATGTCTTCAGTACTAGATTGTCACTATAAATGGAAAATGTTATCAGAGGTATAAATTTCAGTGGGTAGCCCTTACTTGCTTTTATTCTTGAAGTTGTACAGAGACAGTGTGTTTCATACCTACATTATATCTTTGTCATGGTACATAAGGGTTTACAGAATTGTTCTTCAATTTAAATATTTTTTAAACAACTTTGAGTAATTACTATGTCTAATATTTAGTATACTCTATTTACTATGAGAATGCAAGGGCAACTTGTCAACAATAAACATTCAATCTTATAATCTTAAATTACAAGAGCTTGTAAAACTTTAAATTGAGTAATATATCTGTCATTTCCTATAGGGGAAAAGGATATGAGCTGAAAAGAATTTTAACTGCAAGTCTGGAAGTAAAATTGAAATACCTGCAGCAAAACTGAAAGACCTGCAGCCAAGTGGAGACCTCTGTAGCAGATTAGCTGAGTGTCCGTGGGCCAGAGGGTGAGACCCTGTGTGCACATTCATCTGCGTGTGGAGTCAGGAAAAACGCTGGCTTTGGTAGACAGTCCTAGGATGGATGCATAAAGCACCTTTTTTTAAACCTTAAAGTGCATATTATTAACATTTCTGTCTGATTTGGAATATGTTAGATGAAATGTGAGCAAATATTCTAAACTAATATCTGCACTCTAAAAGATATTTAGCCTTTAGAGTCTTTTGTCCTATCAAGATAGGAAAAAACACCCAGGGGCTTGTAAATTCGTTTTTTTGATAGAAACCATTTGGGTATGAACTCCAAGAATCTATTTGGAAATTATTTAAACTTTGAAAGGAAAAACTTAGTTCAGGAATTTTTTGGCACTAATTTCTATTAGATTCTCTGGTTTTGTTAAACTCTAATGGAACTTATGTTTCAGAAAATGGGAAAGAAACATGAAACTTGTTACACTGAAAATGTTGTCCTGCAAGGGCATAGGGAGTGTTCCAGTCTGCATATGCATTAGCTGATTGCATATTTGAGAGCTGGATTGCCTCATAAAGGTACTGAATAAATGAGCTGATTAAAGAGCTTTTTGGACAGTTAATTTATAATCATTTGCAAAACAGTGGAAAACTTCCAGAAGGCTGTAATGGAGCTACATTTTCACTGTTTTAAAACCAATGGTTGTGCTAGTGTTTTAAAAGAATATATAGGACAATATCAGTTTGACATTGGACAGACCCATTTAGCAGGGCAATATTAATAGAAAACTAAGGGAAGGAAACAACTGATGTCACTCTTGTTTTATGGAAGATAACATGCAAACTGACTTTTTTTTTTGAGCAGTGTTGAAGTTATCCTATTTATTAATAGTAGTTACAATGCTGGCATGGTTGAGATCTGTGAGTCACTAGAGTTTTGCAGAAAGATATTTTTATTACAAAATTAGATCAGTGTGGAATTAACTGTTCTGTCAAATGCATTCCAGCTGAATACTTGTCAGCTTTGTGGTGTGTTCCTTACCAAAGTAAAATTAAAATAGCTTGTTATTTTAATTTTCAATCTCAAAAGGAATTAATTGAGGAAAACATGATAACCAGTGTTATAGAGGAGATTGAATTAATTTAAGATAGGATGTTTCACAGAAGTCTGAGGGGCCCAAGTCAAAGAGAGGGAGTAGCTCAGCAAAAGTTGCATGTGTTAGATTATGCTGTTAGAGAATGACGTGCCTTCCTGGTGTTCAACTGTCCAAAAGATTTCCAGGTTTCTGACTGCATAGTGATCCAGTTTCAACAAGGGATGGAGCCCAATAAAACTGTTACTCAGTGGTGTACTCCAACCACTAAACTGTGCTATACGTGCTCTCACCCAGGGAGGGCTCAGTGCTCTGGATCCTGCATGGATGAAGGTGCCAGTAAAATGAAATAATTGATATAAAGTTTCATTTTTAGTATTTCCTATTTGCTGACTATAGAGAATACTTTAATTTGACATTGTTTTCTGTTCTGCTTTTTGCTCTTTTTCTAGTAATCCCTAGTTACTGTGTGTTTTGTTACTGAGCATTAAACTGATGGTCTGTAACTTATTTCCTGAGTGGGCAACAGACTGTTCAGAGACTGTCACTGAATATGTACAGGTAACTATTGATTTTTACCACTTCCTTTGGTTAAAATGTATGAATACAATTTTCTAAGGGGGCAGCAGTGGGTGTTACCGCCTTTAGTAAGGCTTTTGACACTGTTTCCTATAACATCATTGTAGACGTGGTGATGAAGTACGTGTTAGGTAAGTGGACAGTGAGGTGGACTGAAAACTGGCTGAATGCCTGGGCTGAGAGGGCTGTGACTGGTGGCACAAAGTCTGCTTGGAGGCCTAGTGGTGCATCCCAGGGTTTGACAGTTTAACACCGTCTGTAATGACCTGGACAATGGGCCAGAGCACTCCCTTGGCATCATGGATGATACAGGAGCGGCTGGTTCTCTGTGTAGTTGGTGCTGCCGGGGGGCCTGGGCAGACTGGGGATGGAAGAAACCTTGTGACACTCGGTGAAGTGCCAAGACCTGCATCTGGGGAGGAATAACCCAAGCACCAGCACACACTGGGGTCTAGCTGGGTGGAAAGCAGCCCTGCACAGGAGGACCTTGTTGGTCCCGGTGAGCAGCATGTGACAAGGGAGGAATGTGCCCTCATGGCAGAGGTGTCCTGAAGTGTTGCCAGCAGTCAAAGACTCCATCAATGGCATCTTTCAAATTCAAGAACTGGTAATTAATTTCCATGCTGTGATTTGTGGCTTTTTTTTTTTTAAATCTCCTGTCTGTGAGTTATTTATTCTTTTGAAGAGTTTCTTCACATCCTCTGGAAGTTTCTGCAGTGGTCCTTAATGAAAAGCACTGTTGACAGGCTTTGGAAATCCAATTGTATGAAATGATCTCTTTGCATGTTGCTGACTCCAAGAAGTTCAGGTTTGTGAGGTATGACTTCCCTCTGCCTCTGCTGATTCTTCCACAATGTTACCCTCACTCATGTGTCTACTTATAATTCCTACCAGATAGTGGTAGAGACATCTGGATAACTTTTGTATTTTAACTCCCAGAAAGCCTCTAAAAAATTGAAACTCTGTATTTTAGCCATTTTCCATTCATATGGAAATGAGATCTGGCACTCATCCTTGAGTTTCTTAAGCCTTCTTAAATGATTAACATTGGCTTTTGGCAGTTTGCTGCTATTCCTTCTGTTTCCTCTCTACAATATTTTGCGGACAATTAATTTTGAATAATTTCTCTTGTATTTGCCCTCTGATGGGGAATGTTAGGTTGGCTATCTTATTAAACTCTTCCATAATAGATATATAAGCAAAGAATGAGTTTGCATATTCTGTTATTTCTTTCTTCCAACTGTCTTTCCTAATCTCACTCTTAGGCTTCTTCTTCCAGTGTATTTATCAGTTTTTGCACCTTCCATGAGGCACTAAATCCTCTTTAGCATAGTTTTAATGTTTAGGTTTCTGTTCTTTTTTATATTTTTCATTTGAATGCAATTCAGCTTTTTCAAGGACATCTTCTTACTTTTACTGCTTTTACTGGCTGTTTAATCCGTCTTTCTTCTGTTTGTGTGATCTTTCTAAAGTCTTCTTTGAGCAGGTTCTCTGGTGCCCAAGAATAATTTGGTGGCTCCATCCAAACAAAGGTGTAGCTACCCCCTCGAGTTAATGTATTTTCCCATTTTGCAATTAGGCATTACTGTAGTAGATGGTTTGACTTTTATCAGTCTTGCCATGATAATATCCTATCAACTGTTGTCTTTTTAGAGTTTCTCATATTCTGATTTTATTGTTATTCTGATATTATGCTATGTCACCACCCTAATTTAAAACAAACTCCAGGAATTCCACCCCTTACACCATCTTACTTCTCATACTACCACTTCTTTGGAAGAATGAAAGCATTTGATCTGAGTTACTGTTTTTGATGTGGGGACTCTGAAGCAGGCCTTGACCCTGAGTCTGTGCTCTCCTTATTAAAAACCATGACTGTGTGACCCATTATTCTGAGGGCTGTCCTCTGGTTAGGAAATATTTCTAGAATAAAAACTATGACACTTCAGGTACAGACTTATTTTCCTTTTTTTTTTTAACTTGTCTCTACCCTGTGCGAACATAAAAGGTAAATAAATAAAATCATAGAGGAGAAAGAAACCCAATTCATTAATTTTAGTTTTTTTTAAGTGTAAGTTCATTAATTTTAGGGTTTTTTAAGTGTAAGTTCATTAATTTTAGGGTTTTTTAAGTGTAAGTTCATTAATTTTAGGGTTTTTTAAGTGTAAGTTCATTAATTTTAGGGTTTTTTAAGTGTAAGTTCATTAATTTTAGGGTTTTTTACATGTAAATACTTTATGTAATGAAATGCAATGGTTTATCTATATTGACTGTTCTGTATTGTTGTGACAGTGTTATTGAGGAAATAGAAACATTTCCATGTGCTGCATCTCAGTTTTCATTTGATACAGCTGTTCTGTTAATTTTTTCTGAGATATACAGCAAAACCATCCACTTTCTATGGGAGAACTCAGGATGAACTCAGGAAAGGAAAAATTTTGATTGCTGAAATAGAGGAAAACCAGCAGAGCTTGCAAAAAGTTGAGAACGTGACAACAAGCCATTTAATCACACATTCATTGGTAACTGCAAAGTAAATAACTTTGTAAAAGGATGTGAAAGCCAATGTGTAGCTGAAGGAGTGTGTGGGATCTAAGGAAAGCAGCTGGATTTCCCTGTCTTTCTCACATGCTCAGGGTCCTCCCTCCCCTGCCTACCCTGTGTGCTGCTCCCACTCTTCAGGCATCCTCCTGATCCCTTGCATTCATTCTGTGCCCTGAAGTTTTGCTTCTCCACATTCACCCCGTTACCAGCAGTGGCCAACATGCTCAGCTCCAGCCTCTCCTCTGGTGCCTCGCATCCTGGGGAAGCAGGGAGCAAAGGGAAAAGGCAGGCTGTGGTCAACAGATGAGTCAGAGGCTGACCCACAACTCCTTGCGTATGTGAGGGATAATCTGCGCTTTCATTTACAGGCTCACCCTTCACACCTCCAACTGGTAATTAGGATCTCGAGAAGATGCAGCTTGGAACTTTTAAATAGCAAGAAAAAGTATCACATATGTAGAGGAATATTCAACAAGGCATTGATAACAGAAGTCTTGCTCTTTGAATAATTTAAAAGTGAGATCGTATTTTAAGTGTATATTGATGTCTGCTTCAGCAATCTGAACTGTGTGTTTAAAATGAGGCACAGAGCCCAGAGTCTGAAATGTCACAAAGCAGAGAATCTACAATGCAGTACTTTTAAGTCTCTTATGGATAAAAATACTTGTTATATGTTTTGAGCAAGGCACTGTTCAAGCAGGGTGAGACAGATCATTGCCATCCTATGATGAATAAACAAACACAGTATTTCTGATCGCTTTCCACTGACAGTATTTGGCTTAATTTTTTTGTATTTTTGAAGCTGTTTCCTACACTGATCTGCATGAAACTCATCAGTCTACTTCTAGTATGGTTTTTTTTTAAATTACCTTCACAATTTGCCTAAAATTAACATTTAACCCAAATAGTCTCAAGTTATTTAAAATTATGCCCTACAATGTTTTTTTTTCTAGCTGCAATTTATCCATTTTGAGATGGGGTTAATGTATTTATCATTAATGAACATTCACTGGAATTACTTTGCAGGAATTACTTTGCAGCAGTCTGTGTTCTGGTACTTGTATTCACAGTTACTTATAAATATTTGCTTTCTGCTAGATAAATGCTTTGGCAGCAATTCTGATTTTTCAGGAAGAAAAACAAGTGCTTGGAAAACACCCTCTAAACAGTAGAACTTTGTAGCTAGAACATATTCTTTCTTGATTTTTACTCGAACAATATTTTACTTAGATAAAAGCTTCCCCTTTTATTCCTGCTCACATACTGTGCTCCTCTGAGGCTGAATTTGTATTTGTTATGGAAAAGAAAACATGGTCATATTGCAGACCAGTGCAATCATAAAGAAAAAAAGACATCAGCATCCAAGGGGATTATGTATTTATCAGTTGAGACTTCCTCATATTTACGTGCTTGAGATTATGCTAAGATCAGTTTCTAAGCAGCCTAGTTTAAAGCAGGATGCTCAACACAGTGTGGGCAGAGTTAGTTCATGGATGTTACTTAATAAATGACATGATTACAGTTAATTATTTTCTTCAGCTGGTTAGCATTTTTGTCATTATAGTTTCAATCCAGGATAAGAATCCTTGTATCTTAAGAACTGCCATAAAGCAATTCTAGATAAGCCCTTCAGTTCCTAGACAGGAGTTGGGGAAATGGATGGATTAATAAGGATAGTGAGACTGTGGTTGTATTAACTGCAATTCTTTTCAAACTGCTGGGATCTTGTATCTGGCTTGTGTGGGATCAGAGTCTCCTGAGTCCATGCACTATTGATATTGACTGAAAGAGTTCACTACTTCACCAACTGGCAGAATTCAGGGTAAGTAGCTGAGGTCAGTATTTACAAGCCAAGAAAGATTCACAATTACTTCTGCTTTCCAGCACTTAAATTTTATCACATTTGAACAACACATTCTCTCTTAGCTGGAACATCCAATCTTGCTTTAAAGCAAATCCCACAGTCTGTGGCACTTATAGTATCTTGAATTCAGTCCTGGAGGATGGCAGCTGTTGTCTGTCACTTAATCAACTGTTCACTTGGAGATATTAAGTGGCTTCCATCTGGCTGGAACTGGCCACTGAAAACCCAGTTCAAACAAGGGTTTTAAAAAGCTCTTCTTAAAGGGCCACTTAAATTCAAAGTCTTCAGCATCTCTGTGAAAAAGCCTCTACCAATCCACAAAAACATTTTGAAACCAGACTAGTTAAAGAAACTTCAGAACATGTAACATAATGTGTGGACGCAACCAGGTTAATGCACATGTAATTAAATATTTGCTTAATTTTGGAGGACTGGTAATGGTGTTAGGGGTCAGCATTCCTAAAGGTCAGCTTCCTGTGTGATGTGAAAGCTGGATAGTTCAGGATTCCAATGTTTTCTCTGATCTAGGAAAGATGGAAAGGTAAAAAGCCAGATCCGAATGGGACTTTTATACAGTCCAAACCAGAATTTTGGGATTAATCTTTCCAGAATGCTGACAAAACAAAAGCCATAGAAGTTAGAAATTACCTTTTCTGTTCAAGCTACTTTGTCTCAGTGGACTGTGTGTTTAGAAGAAAATTCTCATTTTTTCTTAAGGACCTATTGAATATCCTCAGTATTAGTGGGGAAGTGACCAAAGCACTAGGAGGGGAGATAAGTATTCAAATGTCCAAAATATAATCTCATCCAGTGTGGAGACAGTCAAGATGCAATTCTGTAAAGTCAGTATGAAGAAGAGGCAACATGAGCTATACACACAGATGTAGCTGCCACCTGTGCTGGCCCTGTTCCAGCGGCTGCTGCAAACCTGTCCCCTTGCAAGCCCCACTGTCTGCCCACCCACCCACCCCACCACACTGCCCCTCTCTCCAGTATCGAGCCCTTGGATCCTCTTATCTCCAGCTGCTTCCCTCACAGAGACAGGCAGACACACACATACACACAGAGCCAAACCTCTCCATCCCCTCTCCCACTTCAGGGAAACCAGGCTCCTTCTGCCCTCAGATGGGTGTTAAAAGGGACATTCAGAACAGATCTCTGTAGTACCTCAGGATTACCTGAAGGAGCAACAGTCAAAAAAAACCAAAACCCAGTTCAAGGAATCATACAGATTCCATGGATATACTTTAGGAATGCATTAGATTATCAAAGCAACTTTGTAATTAATCTAGAACACTATACTTAAAAAAAAAAATTGGGATACTTCATTTTCCTGCAAAATATAGTGATTTTTCTCATTTGTCAGGTGTTGTGGAAGAGTATTAACCAAGCAGCCCATTTACTGGAACAGTTATTAAACTACAGAACTTCTTCAGCACATGCACAAATGAACACTGGGGGCTTTACACCAACAGCCCCTGCACAGAACACGGAGCTGACATGGCCTTTGGGCATTTATACAACAGCTCATGTTTGTTACCTGGGATCACTTCAACTTAACTCTTCCCAGGACATACTTGGTGTTATTACAATGTCTATTACCTCTTGTGCAGACACAATCCTCAGTTTTTTTGAACAGTATCAACTTCTACAAGATAAAGAGACAAAGCCTAAGTATTTTAAGGTACTTTTATTTAATAAATAACTTCAGTAATAGCACTGTAAAAAGTGAACATCTGTTAAAATAAAAAGGCACTTAAAACAAGAATATGACTATGATGCAGTTTGAATGTCAGAGGCAAATATACATGGCACATGTCAAGAATGATGTGTGACTTGTCACATGACAAACTATGCAATCTTAGCTACAGGGTAAAGGCAAATTTACAGCTAAGACTGCTAAAAAAAAAAGGAGAAAAAAAAGCTTGTGTCCATACAAAAATATTACAAAAAGAATTGCAACCAAATACGTTAAAAAGGTTAGAAGGGTGATGAAGCACCAGGCTTTCAAAGAAAACATTACAGAATAAAGACACAGCATCACGTAAGGCCCTTAGGTGATTTGAGGATGTCTCGGTAAGGTACTTCATGATACTGCCACCCAGGGCTTGAATTTACAAAATAAAACTAAGCAAGTTACTAGTCAGCAACTTTTTCAGTAATGGCACGTGTTTTAAAGCTATTTTTTTCCTTCTTAACATTCTTCTCAAATACTTTCATTTTAACCATAACCTCAATAAGCCACTTGAAAGATAAGAATGCACACGCTTTT
The DNA here is from genome assembly GCA_013396755.1 of Sclerurus mexicanus. Lineage (NCBI taxonomy): Eukaryota > Metazoa > Chordata > Aves > Passeriformes > Furnariidae > Sclerurus > Sclerurus mexicanus. The sequence continues at coordinate 38,188 of VWZF01000363.1, forward strand.
CAGTCTTTTACACTGCCCACTTCCAGCTTACTCAACTTACCATATACTTAATCACAGATCTAGCAAGTCGAACACCAATTAACCACCAGCTCCATGCTACATGAATTTAATTACATCTGCAAACTCAAGCCCTGATTTCCCTGTAAAGCTAAAAAGTTTAATACTAAATGGCTAGGCAGAGCCCTCATGCTGATTGCTTTGACCCTTTCCCTCCCAGTCATTCCATGTAGTATCACACCCTGCAGAAGACCTGGATTCACAGCACGGGAATGGGAAAGGTCAGAAAGGCACCATGTGACCTGGGCTTTCTAGGCTATACAGTCTCAAGTTTTTTTTTTTTGTCCGACCTCTGGCACCAATTACTTTTATTTGCAAAAAAAAAAAAAAAAATTAAAAGTAATAAAATTACATATGGTACATTTTCACACAGGAAAACAAACCTATATGTAATGAATTAGTAAAATCACTGCAGTTTGCCCTAAATCTATCTTACTGTGACTACAAAAATTGCTATGCTGCATACAGTGTGGTGAAGTCATACAAGCAGTGTTCATTTTCCCTCATATTTAGGATTGACCACAGTCGTCACTGCACTCTTGTAAATAGGATTTTCACCCTGGAAAAAGAAAAAATATTCATATTAACATTTAAAGAGATGAAAAAAGCAACATGTTTGCAAGAAGCGTAAAAATTAGCTTAAGAGATTCCCCATCAATGTTTTGTTTGTACACACAAACAGCTTAAGTCAAACTACTTTTCCCTCTAACAACCTGAGCCAGGGCATGCGCAGCTAATCAATAAAGCAAAGGGTTAGCACGATCCTGTTCCATTTGCACCACACATTGCCTTGGAGGCAGCAGAACCTCTGTGCTCATCTCAGGCCTGAGCCATCACCCAGGGGTCTGCAGCCCCAGGCATTGTTTTAAGGAAGAATACAATTGTAAACAACATTGTTTGATCACAGACCTCACCCTGCTATAATAAACATTACAATAGCTTATCTTGCATCATAATGTAATTCTAGAAACAAAGTGGAAAGTCTTCTATTATTTTACTAATACACAGTCAATATTTATAGTGAACATTCAGTACTTGTCATTCTCATTCCTGCAGGTCCCCATACAGGCGAAATACACAGAAACTTCTGTACTGGCGCAGATGCTGTAATAAAAACATTACTTCTACTGATACAAGACAAGGCTACAGAACAACTGTTTACATCTCTCTTGCTGAGATTTAAAAACCTCTAAATTAAGCTTATTTTAAGCTTCCTTTGTTCCCAGGTTTCCTTCTATCTCAGTAAATCTTACTCCGTTTATGACATCCCCGTACACCTCAGACAAACAGCTTGAACACAAAATGAACAGATAAATCTTTGCAGGAGAAAAGGCTCCTGTGAGGTACGGCCTGGAGCTGCAGCACTGAGCTCTTATCGCAGAACGTCAGCCTAAATGAATGTTGTTTGCCAGCATGAAGCTCTTCTGTGCATACACAAATAATTCCTGAGAAAATTCAGCACAATGCAGTTGTCAGCCAGAGTGCTGTTGTGGCCAGGGCTGTATCTGGCCTTCATCAGCAGTGAGGGAATCTCTCTCCCTTTACAGTTCCCCCCTAGACTGAAATGGCCTCCATAACCATATTAATTCAGCCCTACTAAGTGACACACCATTTAAAATATTTCGGGTCAAACCAACTTTTCCTACAGTGAATTATAAGGACGCACAAAAAACAGGTGTCTACTTTTCAGGGCCATAAAACTGGAGAATCAACTAGGAATACCACAGAATGTGCCAAAAGCGTCAAGGCAAGCACATAACTCACTTGGTGTGAAATTTTCATATCACAGTTCCTGGGAAATTTGTTGCTTTCTATTTGCAAGACCTGGTCAAGTAAACTGGTCTACCCCACAACAGTTGCTGCTGCTGAGGAAGACCATATGTTGCTGGTGGTGTGGTTCCTTTCACAGGAAAAGGGTATTTTTCCTCAATATTATATTATTAGCTTCTATAACATGCAAACACCAAGGGGGCATATCCAATCCTGCTTAGACCCCAGGGACTTTGTCCAGCCCAGTTGGATTGCTGGACAATGGAATTCAAGGTTCTTGTTCACTCTTCTCAAAATCTGAGTCCATGTCATCTGGCCAGAGGTAAAGGAGGAACTAGGTATCCTGTGCTGGCTGTACTTCCAAAATACATGTAACAGCAAAAGATCCTTGTCCTTCCTATCAGTTGCCAGGCAAATGCTGTCTTGATTAAAAGTATATCAGCTACTGGTCTGGAAAGGGATGGAGAGTTATGTTTGGTTGGGGTATTCTTATTTTAAATCATGGAAACAGTGTGATGTGACAAATTCTCAGCCAGACTAATTAATCAAAAATTTATGACCTACCCCAATATTTTCAGTAAAAAGCTTTGCAATAGTAAGATGTAAATGAAACTGGAAAAACATTCTGGGATGAGTGATTTAATTTGTAACTAAAGTATCTCATTATGTCTCAAAGTTCTTGGCAATGTACATTGTTTATTTCCTTGACAAGTTTTAGTGGAGAATTCTTAAAAATGTAAATACAAATCAGTCAAGTTTATGATACAGAGAAAGTCTTTGAGCTTAAAAGGCTGCATCATATGCAGACTAGAAGTTATTGTACAGCTCTTCCATGTAAGGCATTATGTAATACTTGTCATACTGTTTTAACCTTCAACATTTTACAAAATAGACTACCCCCAGCACATACAGGGAGGTAAGCTACATGCTTACATCTTCTAGTTTGTAAAAGAGGGAAAACTTCTATCAGATGGTGCAGGAATGGGTCTAAGATTAGGACTAAAACTTGGAAATTTGCTAGGTGCTATTCATACAACTAATCTGAACCTGGAATCAAGTTTAAAATACAATTTGCATAACAAGGTCCTAAACTTTTTCACTATAATGCTTTCTGAAGAGAAGTCAGAATTTGAAATTTACATGCTCTTTATTTAACATAAGCCCTATTTACAAGGATATTGAAACACTGTCCTGCCTTCCCTTGCACTTCTCAGAAGGACACAGTAGGATTTAGGTCACTGAATAAGGCACTTGACTTTCTCCCTATGTCAGGTGTTTCGGTTCCCATTACAAATAATGGAGATTTAGTCAATATTCACAACTATTCAACCTGATATTTGATCAGCTAAATGACTCTTGAGGCCCTATAACCACAGCACAGGCCCCTGATGGATCTGCAACTCCTTTCCTGCTCTCTTCTGTTAGCAACAGCGCTGGCTGCTCCAGCCATACCCCATTACCCTGTCTCAGGCTTGGCTTGGCAGGGTCTTCTGCAGACAGCTCATCATTAAAATAAATATCCACTAATCCAGCATGACGCTCACCTTGCTCAGGGCCCCCCACAGCTGGCACAGGGTATAAAATTTCAAAGATTAGCAGCATTCCAGTTTTTTAACTGGTTCCTAAAACGTGGTATTCCAAACTTGCTGTCTTAGACAAATACTACTAGTTTTAAATAAGCCCCTTTTCTTTATGCCACTACAGAGAATACACTGGTTTAAGCATGCAAAGTTAGGGAAAATGCATTTACCACATGCCCCTGTAACTGAAAACTCCATGCACACTTAAACCCAAATTAAAATCAGTAACTATATACAAGATCGGGTAAAATCTATTAAAATAAAGATGGAGGTACTTGTAAAGGGTACTTGCAGCTGAGAATACAGAGCTATGTTCTTGCACCAGTATTCACTTTCAACTAGACCTGGCTGTCAGAGGATGGCAGTTCAGTCCAGTGTTGCATAAAGGTCAACATATTGGATAGGATGTTTGAGTCACCTTCCTATTCCTTCTTCTCCAGGTACTTTACTGCTTCAACATTCACTTAGGTTACCTGCACAGTGGGTTTAAGACCTCAAATAGCGGGTTTGGGTTTTAAATTTGATATGTGGCTTTTCAGTCCAGAAGGAATTCATCCTTTCTTAAGACTTGTTCCAGGCATGATTGCACCAAAGCTGGTCAGGGTAGAACACAAGCAAACGGGACTGGGTTCGACCCAGCTGCCTTGAGCAGCCACCCAAGGATGCCGTGCCAACATCCTTCACAACGTCACAGACCAGCACCAGGGAAGTACTTGGGCATCTGCTCCATGACAAGCTCCATGGTGCTGCAGTTCCCTCACCCATGTGTGTATGATGGATGTGGGAGCAGAAAAAGCTCACACAACCTGCACGAAATTAATTTAATTATATATGCACACACCTGCAGGGAACCTACTGTGGTGTAATTTTCTTGTAATGGCATTTCAGATGACTTTCTTCCCTTGGCAATACAAGGCAACTCTTCACCTAACTGAAAGGCTATGGCAATAATCTAAAACCACCAGAAAATCTTAGCTGTTGGGAAAAGGATGACTTTCTTTTATGTCTTGTAGGTCACCTATTCTGCCAATACTGATTTCCTTCTTTCCACCTGTTGATAAGTCTAAATCCACCTCCTTCTCTCCCCCAAGTTCTGATATTTCAATGATACCAAAAATTATAAAGTCATGTTTAAAAAAACCCCACACTCTTTCATACTTTTCATCCTCACATCTGAGTGAATCAAAAAGGCCACTCCCTCCATTTACACAAGAGGAAAGCTTTCTGCAGAAAATACATTTTGAGGAGAACTGGCAGCACTAAGGACATTACATCCTGAAGAGTCACAGAGTAGAGAATGAGAGCATGGAAATTACACACCATATGGTTTGTTAGATGCTTGTCCTGCATGCACCAGAAAGTACACAATTATGTGAAGAGCAGAAAAGCAGGTAACAGAGACTTAACCAGATGGACTATGTGAAGTGTTAGAAAGGACCAAGAACTCAATTTCCTCCCCAGAATAATTGACCCTGAGAAGAAAAATGAAAAGGAGGTGAATGTGGTCGATGTAGCAAGCAAAACGAACATTTTTACAATCCATTTTGAACACACTGGAAAGTGAAATGATTGCAGAGAGAAAAGAAAAGTATCAGGAAGGGTTCAGAATGCTACACCAAGTATTTGAATTGTCACAGTGAGAGCAAGTAAGAACTTAAATACTCTCAATTCCTGCTTTCTCCCTCCATTTTATCTTTACAAAAATCTTCTGAGTGCAACACTGAAAAAGGGAGACAGCAGACAGTATAGAGACCATTCCCTTCCACTGGCTTCTGAAAAAACCCCATGGATATTTAAGCAATGTGCTGCCTTCCCAACTTCTTCATTCCCCTCCCTCTAATTTGATCTCTGCACTAATGTCTCAGTGGTCTTCTGACATCCCTGTCTCATTCTCCCCTTCTCACTCCTTCCCCAGCAGCTGGGGATCCCAGGGAAGGAGGAGAATACCTAGAGCACTAAAGGAAGTGAAGCCTTGAAGTCTGCAGAAGGTATCTACTCATCACTTCTGCTTTACTGACTTGCTCTCCTGGATACTGCTGTTTCTCTTGGGGTGTTGGGTGTGAAGGGAACCAAATTCAGCATTTCCAAGCAGAAACTAGGTGCTCAGGCAGAGTTTAAGAGGGACTTGAAACACCAAATGGAAAATGCACCTAGAGGAGACAAGAACATTTCCTTCCTTCCTCTTAATGTTTTTTTCTACGACACCCTCAAGCTGGCAGGGCTACAAGGACTGTGATATTGCCAGTTTCAATAGAAATAAGGATGAAAAAAATAAAATGCATATTTAATTATAAAATTAGTAGAGTATATGCATTTCATGATTAATAAGATGAAGCAGTTTACAAAAAAATCCCCAAACCTGTAAGGCTGCTCTGAATGTTCCCAGAGTTATTCTAATAAAAACAGTGATATTTATTGGCTGGGATATCTTAGGAACATCTAATCTATCTTAGGAAGTATATCAAATTTAAGCAAACTGAGTGCTGATTTGAGGAAATAGAAGACAAAGCCTCCCCCCGTGTCTCTCCACACTCCAAAGAGATTCTTCAGTCCTAAGAGCTGTTCTATTATATATCCACACATTTAGCAAAAAAATAAAAATGATCACCTGTAGAATAGTCTACACCAGTACTGGTAGTATTAGTAAGTAAGTAATCTTGCTGTCAAAACCAGTTAAAAATTTTCAAGCTGCATTCTTGAAAACCCCACAATCAAAGCAGCAGTAGATGAACTGAGCGACACACAGTGAGTTTGAAGTGACATGCACAGGGGAAAAAAAGGAAAGAAAATGAAAGGAGATACAAACTGAGACTTAGAGACCAGCTTTACGTCCATAGTTTGGATTCTTGAAATTGTTAATAGGGCTCTTGTATATTGGATTTTCTTGCTGAAGTAAAAGAAATGGTCAATATCGAATAATTCATCAAGAGAAAAAAAAGTAACATTCTCAACTATCACAAAAAAGAATCATGCTATATATATACATACAGAAAAGTGTTAGTAATTTTGTTTTACCCAGAATAGAATTAATTAATTTTCTTAAAATCAAAAGGCTTCCTTGGACATTTTTTAAAGTATTATCTTATCAAGTCCATGTGGGTTCAGACTTCTAGAGAACTGTAGTGAAGGGGTTTTTGATTAGCAGATTTCTGACATTTCCCAGAGGCAGCAACTTCACAGCCTATGAAAGCCTATAGACCATAGGCTTGTTTTTCTCACACACTTCTCTACTGAGAAATAGCTGGGAAGACTTAAAAAAACCAGTACCAGCCATGATTTTGTGACTTTACTGAAGTCTTCCAACTAACCTTGTATGAGTACTTACAAGATCTCCTCAATGAGTGCAAAATTTTCTTCTTTGTTTTATACAGAAGTGACTCATCTTTCTAATAAACGTCTTAATAATATGTTGTAATGTGTAGCACAACTGTAAAGCTGAGCTATGCTGTCACCATCATATTTTGCCTCTGAAATATTATTTAAATCCAAGTTACTACTCACTTTTCTAACTCAAGAAGTCCTCTAAGAGGTTTGGTTACAAACTGAAACACTTCAGGCACGTGAACAGAAATCATCTATTCTTCTCTGCTATTGCAGTTTTTAGACAGAGAAGCCTCTTGACTTACCGTATCCCACTTGGCATTCATCTTCTCCTTTTCAAATTTAGCAAATTCTCTTCTGTCGTGAATGATCATTAGTAGTTTCCAAATCAATAATAATGCAAGTCCAATAAGAACAATTCCAGCAACAACACCAGCTACAATGGGAATAATGTCAGGACCGCTGGGACATTCTAAGGAACAAAGCAAGGGAAACGTGATTTTACAAAACGGTAAAGGTAACGCGTATCCAGATCCTTTAAACAATTGATTTTTGAAGTCAGTATTTTGAATATCAGGTATGCCAATTCTACTTTCTTTTCAAATAACAGAATTTTTGAAATATGTACATCCTGTAATGTTCCAGCTTATGTTTATCCTTCTAATTTGTGTTTGATCTCAGCAATAGAACAACCTCTGATGATAAAGTCTATACACTGCTAACCCTTTAAACTATTCATCTGCAGTATTAAGTGTCTGTTCCACTGAATACAGCTCTACTGACCAGAGCTTGTTCCTTCAACATTGTATGGCACAAAACTAAGGTGCATCCTTGTGCATGATTGGCTTGATTCACCTCTCAGCTCAGGCAACAGAAAGTTATACATGAAGAAAAGGTCAAGCCCCAAAGCGCAGGACATGTCTCCGGGTTCTCCTCTATACTGTCAACTATGTTCATAGTGAATTTCAAACATTCTGAACTGAAGCAGTACTTACTTCTAAGACCCACTAGCCACTGGTCTGTATTAAGTGATGATTACCCAAATGATCACTTCTGAAAATTCCTCGAGTAGAATACAGCACTACACCTTTAAGGTGTGCATAAAAGGCTTATGAAGATCAGGAGACCACACACTGCTAACATACAAAACCAGAAGTTTAGCACTGTTCAATGCAACATCCAGTAATTCAGACTAACCATGTTCTTGGCAAACAAATGGTAAATTACTGATCGACCTATAGAATTGTTCTTGCTTTTTTGTATTAGAAGATTGAATTACTAAGGATTAACTAAGCAAAAGGTTTGGGGGATTTATTAATGAAGGTATCTCAGCTAAGTAAAAGCAAAGGCTGCCAGCATGAAACAATTCAAGCAGTTTGCAGCATAGTACACAATTTTATGTACAATGGTCTCAAATTATTAAGAAAAGGAAACGAGAAAAAGCAAAAAATACCCTCAGAAACCTTTACAACCTGTAGTACAAACTTGGTAAAAAAGAAAAATTATGAAAATTTACATAACTGGGACTTGCTACAGGATAGGTAAAGTAAGCCTGCAAAGTACAAGAAGTGGAAACAGGAAATGTTTTAACAAAACTACATATCTGATTGACTTTTTGATTTTAAAAAACAGAACCTGTTCTTGTCAGCCTAAGGGTTTGAAAAATCTAGATCTAGGGAGACTTATGTTTTTCTAAAGCCCCTTAAATATCCACAACTGTCACTCAGGGAACAGGTACCTATTTCTGAAAACACCTAACTCACCCCAATCAACCAAAGGTACTTTATAACGCAAACTGCACCAATTAACCACAAAGGGAGAGCAGGCAACATCCTCTTCATACCTGGGGTCTCCACTACGTGGACATTGGCTTCACCATTTGAGTTGACAGAGTATGTGAAGTAGAACCAGCAGTCATCAACATCCTTCTCTTTGCAGTGAGACAACGGATCGGGCTGTCCAGGCTGTGGCAACTTGTCCCGGCTTTCTACCAGTGTCATATTGAAATGCATACATTCCTGGGAACAGGTGTCCTTCTTTTCCCCCTTTTCAAAGGCTCTGCACTGAACGCAGTCCCTGTGGAGGTACAAACCAGGAGCAATGCTTTTTAACACGTTCACAGACTTCTAGCATTTAATCTAAAGAAATGTAAAGGAGAAAATATGGGAGAAAAAAAACAAACAAGAAAAAACAACCCTTTTGCCATAAAGGTCAGGAAAAATAAAGCAAGACATGGCTTTTTAGCAGTCAGAACACTTATGTACCTTGAGATTAACAAAAGGCCCTTTAATAAATTCCTCTTTCCCTAAAGGACTCACAAACTTGAAAAAGAAAAACCCCAAACTTTTTCAACACCTCTACCTGGAAAATTAATACTCTCAGAGAAGGCAGTGTAGGAACAGTGAAACAGTATCTGAGACACAGGCAGGTTTAAAAGAACAGGCTGAATGACAAGCTTTACAGTGGGGTATCACTGTGAATAAACTCATTGAAAAAAGCAGATGGAACAGGATTCTCGGCACAAAGTCAGCTGCACAGAAATTGGCTCAGCCATGAATCCCAAACTTACTTCAAAGTTTTCATGCAGAAAATGCTTGGCTTCTAAAAAGCTGGATTTTCAAAGGGATAGGTGCAAATTTCACTGACCCACTCTGGCCTAGGCTCAGTTTTTGACTGTCAGGTTAGTCTTTTTCAATAGTATTTCAGAATAAAAATTTCAAGCAAAAAGCTTAGCTGAAGTTCTAACCATCAAAGGCTTTGTTTTAAAAATCCTCACATATAAGTATTACAAACTCAAATGCACGGAAGCTGGGAGTTGGTTTTCTAGGTACGTACTTGTGCTCTGCACAGACACCGAGGCAAGTCTGACACATTTCACACGTGGGGCCTTGGAATTTGGGATCTGTACAATTACAGGTGCCACATTCACAGGTTCCTCTTCCGTTGCAAATCTGCCCATTAGATGCCATACATGGTGTAGTATCCAAGGAACAATCGCAGGCGCTGCCAGTGAAGTTGGGAAAACACTCGCACACTCTGCATTTGCAGATACCATTTCCTGTGCATTGAAAAGGTATTTCAGTGAAATCAAGTCTAACATAAAACATTTCTGGCAATAAGAAATAGATGTTCACCATCTCAGGGCAGATAAAAGGAAAACAAACCTCGGTGGAGAGATAATGAAGACTCTAATGCATTAAGAGGTACAAAATAAACTTCAGCTCACTGAAAGACTATTTGCAGGCATTTCTCCTCTTTTCCCATTCTCATAAATTAGGATTTCCTTTCATGAACAAAATAACAAGACTAGGGAAATCTGATCAAGAATAGTGTTATGTGAGGACCATATCCCCCTGGGTGGAGAACATTGCAGCACTGCTTCAGTTCACTTTGTACGTGTACAGATAAATTGATTGCTTCTGTCTTTGTATCTATCACTAAACAAATGTATAAAGGGAGACGTAAAAAGATGAGGAGTTGACTTAAGAACACAAAAAAATTAACCACCTTTGGCTCCACAGGACACCACCTTTCAGCTGCTGTACTTCTGACCTCAGAAACATCCAACCCAACTTCATGCTCATTCCACTCTTTACACAGGAAACAAGATGCCTCTATCGCCAGAAAGGTGATCTGGATGACATGAGCAGCTCTTTGGCCACACCCCTCCTTCTCAACTGACAACAAAGCATCTCAGTCAATACTTATATAACTTTTGGAACACCACCACCACTGCTCCCATTCTTTGCAAAGCTGATGAGCAATAGTATATTCTGAGCAGAACGAGATATCTCATCACTCAGTTAAAACTTAGAGGCTTCTGTTTTATTTTTGTACCACAGACAAAACTGAAGTAGTAGTTTTATTCCTACCAGATACTTCCACATGCAAAGCAACTTAGGGAATTCATAGGACAAAGATATATGCAGCAAAATAACTTAGATACTGGCTGCTGAATGATTTTTTTAAATTGCTTTTGATTTCAGGAATTAACTGGCATCAAAGTCTTGCTTCAAGTGATTAAGGTGTTTTTCTTGCACATTCTAATCTTCACATACGTTTCAGAATAGTCTCAAGCATTTCACTGGTGTCCTGTCAAGCTCCAAAGTCAAGCACTCACTATTACAAGTAAGTTGAGGTCATTCTTTCTTTCTAGTGATGTAATGGTTACACTGAGCCAGTAAAACATCATAATCTCAGAAGAGTTGTCTCATCACTTTTTACTGTAATATCTGATGGTAATTCTGTAATAAATAGTAGAAGTCAAGTTCACCTCACATCCTTCCTGGAGCCATGATTCAAGGAAGGTGAAACGTGTATTAACATGCTGTATGTTCAGAGGGCTGTTTTATTAATAGATTAGTGTTTGCAATCACTAAACCTGTGGATATTCTCATCTCTGTTATCAAGTGGCTATGATCTTTAAGATAAGTATCCCTACTCTGCTGGGTAGGGATGACAAACTTTTAAATTGCTGACCAGCTTTGCCTGCAGAAAACTGAAGTAGTTTCTCACCTCCACAAATTAAACCATTCGATCGATCACAGTTGAAGTTGTCACATTCACAGTATTTGCCAGAATACACTTCATTGGTGTTTTCCCTTTTCTTGCATACGCATTGTCCACAAATGCATTCCCCATTGTTACTGCAGATTTCTGTACTGTTCTCTCTCCTGCAGTAAGCATCCATATCCTCACTATTTACTTCATCTGTACTACATTCACATAGTCTTCCAATGCGTCCTTCATTACATCTGCAAGGTAAAAACATGACTGAAATTTTAACCTCAATTAAAAGTCATAAAATAAAAACGCTGGGAAAATTGCACAAAGAACAGGAGTAAACGTGATTCATCTCTCCAGGGATGTTCCAAGTTAAATTTCAAATGAGATTTCCAGCTAACTTCTACGTACCTCTTCTTGAAGGCACTGGAGCAAACTGGACTAAGCTGCTCTTATGCTATCCTACCTGATATTCCAGGGGAGAAAATACGTGTCACCATCTCTACCTAAACTGTCACATAATCACTACTAGTGCCTCTCTCATGTGACAGAACAGTAATTATTTTTCAGGTGACAGCGACTGTTCAGTGTAGCTGCTGTCATATTTCAGTGAAAAGATTTCCTATGAACACCATTAAGCAGAAGAGTAGGTAACTTCAGAGCTGCTGAACTGAGATCATTAGGGACCAGCACTTCTCATTATCAAGGTTGAAATGTCGATGAGCAAATGGAAGTTGCTCTTGTTTCCATCAGTGACTGACAGATTGTTATGGGGTGTCCATGAGAGACAACAGTTCATTGGGAAACTGCTACTGTCACAAAAACAAAAGGCTGTGCTTACCCACAGGTCTGTTCTTGCCCACATGAAACCATGGGGACACCAGACAGTGACACCAAGCACAAGAAGTTCTTCTACATGAAGACTTAAAAGGAACATCAAAAACTGACTGCAGAATGAGGCAATGGACCATAAATACTGGCTACAAAATGGCTTATTCCTCAACTTAGAGAACACTAAGCAGTTAGGGGGCCATACCTTGGTCTTCCAAACACCCCATTAACTACAAGCACTTCACCAGGCAGCTGTGAGTCCATGTTACACCAGTAGTCCTCTAAGAGTGAAGTCAGTATCTTCTGCTTTATTTTTATTAAGTCACATATTAAACATATTCCATATTCACATATTCCACACTGAGGAACAAGAATTCTACGTTTTGTTTCAATTACAGTTCACTGAGCAGGAACCAAAACTGCCTTCCACAGTCCTAGATCATGTTTTCCTAGAAAAGACCTTAATTCCATTTGTCTCCTTACTATTCTCTTCTCAAGGGTTTCCAAAGAAACAGTTTTTATTTTTTCTGTAGATTTCTTGTGGGAGGAAAAAAAGGATCAAACCTTTTTGACTTACTAGGTTGATCTTCAACTAGTTGCCACTGAAACTCTAAGATGTTACACTCCTTTCATTTGTGTGTTAAATCCAGAGAATTGAATAGAATTTTACTTAATTTTAAAATGTGTAATAAGGAATACATTTGTAATCTAATCCCTGTGATGGGCAATAATGGACCTTTCAGAGGCATAAGTACACAAAAAATTATTTATATTCTGAAAGTTTTATAGATCTGTGCAATTGGAAAAAATATTATAAGACTCCAAAAGGTTAGAAATAAAGCAGGAAGAAGAGACAAAACAAAAGGTGTTTTTTATGAGTTGCTGCTCTTTTCTGCTATGAAACAGTGTTAATCTGGGTAGGAGTTTCTATGAAAACACTAAAAGGACTTTGAATTTCTCAAAATTAACAGGCCTCCCATTAGAAGCATATAGTTAGATCCATATGAATACTTGCAAAAACATCACATTTTTGTCCCATAAATCCATAATGTCGTTCTATTAGCAATTAAATAAAGAAACAGAAAAAGCAGTAAGACCTATATACTTTAAAGTACTGACTCAAGGCCAAATTTTAATTGTGACTTGTACAGTATTGGTGATCTAATGAGCAGTACTATGAATCTCGGCATAGGAATCATTTGCAGAGACATAGCAGTATTTCAAAATAACCTACAAGAAATAGGCCTGTAACAGTAATTCTTGTCCTTTCACTAAAAAAAATTAGTAAAACCAAGTAAACCCCAATTAAGGAAACAAAGATCTTGCTCATATTTCTCTTTTGCAAAAATAAACAAAATGTCTGTTTATTTACCTGCATGCACCACATTCAAATGTTCCGTTTCCTTCGTGGCAGGCTGGACTGTTGGGTTCTCCTTCACTTTGACACTGACATTCACAGACGAACTGGAGATTAATTTCCACTTCTTCAGTGAATCCCAGTGGCTTAATTTTAATTGTTTCATTTTGTTCTTTCTTTGGACACTCATTAGCTGTTACACTAATCTCAAATCTAACCTGCAAAGAGAAATGGAGTGCCACATTACTAAAAGCAATTCTTTCTGTATTATTAAAAAGAAATACTGTGTCGCACACTTTAAATGAATTTTGTATTTGAGTAGTAGCACACATACTGTAAGTTACCTCATCTCCAATTGAAATGTTAGAACATTTCCTTCCATCTTCTTGTGTGTCATTCACTCCATTCTTGCAGAAAGACTTATAACTGATTGTCACTCCTTTTGGTAGCTTAGTGTTTTCCAGGATAACCTCTGAAGAAAGGGACTAAAATAACAGTTATTAGCTAACTTCATATTGAGTTGCATAAGCATTTTGCTGAAAAAAAGACATACAACTATGCACAGTCTAGGCACCACTCCCATAGGCACACTGGAATGATGCAAGTTCCAATGTGCCAAGAACACCAGCCCAGGGCTGCCTAAAATCACACTATGGTGACCTCTTCTCATGGCTGAACCCTGTTACACAGGCTCAGGGCAGGTTTCCACAGACATTGGAGGCACTTGTTTGTCCTGTGTGCTCCAAAGGAGAAATGGGGCTCATTTACACAACACAGCAAACGAAGACAGTATTTTGGGACAAAGCACAAGAGTCCCTGAGGCCGATATAGACACTTCCTTTGGGAACAAGAAGTTGCAAAATGGCTTTTTTTTGCTTCTACTTGGAAGGAAGGCAAGAAGTGGAAATGCTGAATGTTCTGGGTTTCGGCTGTGGATTTTATGTTTTGAAAGGGAAAACGTGGATGATAACTTTTCTTTGTAATGCCATTTTAAATGACTTTAAGAGTGTATCTTTCTAGTCATCTAAGTGTCTGAATGTGTAATGTGGCTTTACAGCAATAGGGCATATTTACAGTGTAGTATACTAACTAATCTACCCTGGAATCTCTGCTTGAAAAGCTCATAAAAATTCAGGAGCAAGAAAAATTAATACATCCCCAGTAAAGTCTAAACTTACATTGTATGCATCAATGATCAGCTGAATGACATTGCTGGAGTTCGAAGACAATGTTCCCACTGCAGATTTTGGTATCAGATTTTTCAGTTCCTTTCAACATTTACAAAAGCAGAATGAACATTACAGTCTCACTAGCAAACAAAGTACAATTTTTAGTATAAATGGTGATACAATGCATTAGTGAATTACCTAGCCAAGATCATGCACTTCAAAAAACAAAGCTACAGTGTTGCCAGTGATCATCATGATTTTTCATGTCATACACAGCACTACTAGCATAAATAAATACCCAGACTTCTCTAATCCTTTGAATTTTTATGCCAAATTTGGTAACAGAATACTAAGACCTTCTTTTGTACAAGTTTACCACACACAACATCCCTTCAATCACACTTGAAGTATATTAAAGATAGGCAGGTATCTTTTTCCAACAGAAGAAGAAAAAACTTACGATTTGAATACAGTTTAAACAAAACCTCCTAAACAAAAAAACCCACCTTGTTAGGTTAAAACAAGGAAAAATATGCATCTTCCTTACACAGTCATTTCCTATTGCACAATCACACCCAGCCGTTCAGTTAATTTCTAAACATCAGGGATATAAACAGACCACAAGGGACAAAATATGTTCTTCCATAAGCGTGTTTCGATTCAGTGTCCACGCCCCTCTCAGCTATTTTGCTGTAAAAATGCTCACAAAAATTAGCACTGCAAACGTGCTCTCCATTCCCTCCTACCTGTGAAGTATGAATGAAGAGTGGCAAGGAGAAGGGGCACTTTTCCCCTTGGATATTACACACACACTCAGTTTTGATTTGAACAAATAAAAAAGGCTTAATAATAAAAAGGTGAGTAGCAAAATATTAATTCCATGATTACTTACTTCCACAATTAATTTGAAATAAAGCAATTTTAATGACTTCAGAGCAATTTCTTTACCTTATAGACTGCCTGAAACTCTTCAGTAACAGCAAAGATTGTCTGAATATTGTTCTCACTAAGTTTCTGTACCAGATGAGCAATAGAGGGATAATCCTATAAAAATCAAGCATAAAATGCAATTCAAATTTGGGAGACATTGCCAGAAAATAATCAGAAATACTCTGACATCATAAATACAAATCATCTTTAGAAACATACCTAAGACTCCTAACTAGCCACCTTATGTCACAGTTCTAAAGCAAAACAACCTCTGAAAACAAACAGCCACCGATTCCATAGATGCCCCATGAAGACAGGTGTTTCTTCACAGTGACATTATCCTATTCCCTGACACAAAGTCTCCAAGTTAAATCCTTAATCTCAATGTTCTCAGAAAACTACCTTTGGTAGTTTTCAGAATGATTTATGTCCCTGAAAACCACTACCTTTTGCACTGTTTCATAAAGAAAACATGAAATAACACTGAATTTTAGGTTTTTATTGAACAATATTCACTTAAGAGTTATGAATATAAGAACACACAAACTTTGTAAAGCTTTGTGTTTAACCCATCCAGTAAATGTTTCTCTTTCCACCTTTTGTGTGATCTACCTACCAACAAACTAGGAAGGCAATGATAACCACACTTTTACCATAAACTTTGCATCCTAAAATTTCAAGCAGTCTTAAAAAAACCTGTCCAAAACAGTATTTTACAGTAGTAAACTATTCTGAACACAAAGACTAGTGAAATGGTAAAATAATGGGACATAGCCACAACAGTTTTCCAGTGGACATGTAGGATTATTAGTTATCAAAAAGGTTGCAGTCCAACAGCACAAATCATAGTATGAAAGTTGTCATTTCTTGAAATTTTCCAATTAAGACTGGATTAATTCTTGCACATTTGCCTTAGTTAAAGTCACTTCATATAATACAGAGGTAAATGAGTAAAGTTCATGAGATGTAGTGGTCTGAAACTATACCATATGACCTAATGAATTTTCTTTAGTTTAAGCATCACAAAATATTAATTTCCCTAAAAGATGATGTAAAGACTTACATAATAGTGGCTCATTGTGTACACATTATTTTCCAAGTGACACTTCCCATCATTTGGTAAAACAATTCCACCAAGTTTACCATCTCCTGCAAAGTGAAATCCAGCATCTGTGGAAAATACTAGTAGCCTTGTAACGTTCCTCCAGCCAATTTGTTCCTTGGGAAAAACACAAATGGATTTTTGGTATTTTGTATCTATTTATTTTATAGCATTGGAGACCAACACTTGAGAGATAAATGCATGAAAAAGAAGACAGACTTAGGAGAAGCCCCACTGCAAAAGTATCACCCTGGAAAATATTAATTCATGCAAACTTTGGAAGCACTTGCATTTAATTAAATGCCTGCTGCAAAATAACTCCTGCAGGTTTTTCATCAAATGCAAGAAACTTTTTTTGATATACTTTGATGTGTTCAGTTCCTAGCAGAGCATCTGAAGAATTGACAGGGTTTTAGAAATCAGGCACATCGGTCCAGCTCTTTAATGCCAAGTCCACTTCAGTGCCACGGCCACGCAGCCCAAGCACAGGGGCTGCTGGTGTGAAGCACTGCTGCAGTCTGAACTGCCCAGCACCAGGCTCTGACCCATCAGCAGGCTTTGCCAACCTAATGCAGCTCTGTACCCAGCACAGTGCTTGCCAGAGCACTGTTCCGTTGGCATCCTGGCCCACAGCTGCAGGGCCTAATTCTGCAACCTGCCCTTTCCTATTTTTAAATTCGTCCATGGAGTTGAAGCCCTAGCTAATTTAAAGAGAGCAGACCATGTAAAAGTGTCATATAAATACCAGTTACCACCAAAAAAATCTGGAAGGCTTACGATTAACACCGCACTTTAGAAATAAGACTCCAGATTGTTTCAGGAAGTGCCAACAGCAAAAATAATATAGTAACAAAGCAAAAAAATTGGATATTGGTTTTTTGGGAGTTCATTTTGTACAGGTGCATAGAACAGTCTGTCAAGATTATAGAAACATAAAAAAATCTTCAAATCTTCAAAAATAAATAAAAAAGTTTTACATTACTCATGTTTGAGAAACCAGTAGTAATTATAATACACCAAATTCCTGCAACCCCAACTACAAGAAGCTTATGGACCTTTGAAATAATCTGAGAATAGTTGCTTATTCAGGATTTCATACACTTCTAAGCAGAACTTGACTCTTCTTCTACAGCAACCTTAAAAAGGTTTGGAACATATGTATTTGCTGTGAACACGACCTCCGTTCAGCACTTTCACATTTCCCAATTCCATTTACTCACTAGAGCTCTCTAGAAAAGCCAAACACAGGTATCCATGCAGCCTGTCTCATCTATCCTGTCTTGCTCACCTGAGACACCATGTTCAAACATTGGCCACCATAAAACACTATGGCTGTATTCAAACAATTTCGTCTAATAGAGTAGTAAAAAAACCACACACACTCACCCCACAAACTGCAACCTGCATTATTGCATCAAATCCACCTTCAGGAGAATCTAAATTCCCAGAAATGTGCTGTAGGCTTACAAGGTCATTGAATTTTTTTCCTTCACTGGTAAGGCTGAGTACATTTTTATAGCTAAATGGACTTGTACAGTTCTGGTCACCTGTACAAGGATTTCTGAGTTTGGCTGGTGTTGTACTGATATAAGGCATCACAGTTTTCTCCACAAAAGAGCCAAATCCTAAGAAACAACAATAAAATGCCTGTAAGCTGAAGAATGGAAGTCTCATTTATATTATGACACAACACAATTCAAATGCATTACAGCTGAACTGACATCAGAAAAGGTCTCATACTTAAGTTCCATGCTCTCCACCAACACCAAGTACTTTTTGCTCAACAGGTTCTGTGTATTAGCACATCTCTCTTAATACTGCTAAGTTGAAAAAAAAAATTTCCTCTTTATATACAATCATGTGAAAAACATCAGAGAGGAAACTTGGGGGTTTGAATTATTATTTTTTTTAGAGTAGGCAAATCTTTCTTACCAATTCGAAAGTCTGAAGTTATTTTTTCCATTTCAAACATCAGAGCTGTTCCTAGATTTTTCACATTCTCTAAATCGTCCTTCATAGAATAGGAGAGGTCCATAAGATAATAAAGGTCAATGGGGTAGTCTTCAGCTCTCTTAAATTTTAATGAAAACGTCTGGGGTTCCCCTGTTTCAGAGATTCAAAAACAAATAAAGGCCATTAAAAATTCCACAGCTGCACTGACAAGGAAAATCCTTTCGAAGGAAAGGCTTGGAAATACTTATGAAATTTAAAACTAGAGGCAAGTCATTTCTCTCCAATTAATTAAAATGCTTAACATTAAATTATGATGAAAAAAAAGTCAAGTAGTGTTTTTTTCCCATGTTCAACTTTGTATTTCCAAGATACTTTATTTCCCCATGGAAAATACTAGCCTGCCAAAAATCAAGCCTCTGGTAGTTGCTGCAATTTCAAATCTTTATACTTGAAATAAATTTAACAAGGTTTCTGTAAGATCTAATAGCACAAATTTTCAACATCTGTTTTCATCCAAGATGACTCCAAAAATTCTCAGTTTAAAAAAAAAAAATCACATTGTTTCAGTAGGTTTATATAAGAAAAACCAATTCTGGATGGAATATTGCAAGTTATTTTGCATCACCAGCTGAGAGCACAGAAATATGAGTGAGAGAATGGCAAGTTACTCTTTGCTGTGATTCTAAGCCCAGACCCTGCATTTTACCAACAGAAGCACTGTCTCAGTTTAAAAAGAAACCAAGATGCCTATCAAGGAAAGTGAGGAATCCTTCTGGACTAGGAAGGGCGCCTCCCCTCCTCAAGCCACCACAGCCTTCAAAATTAAGAGACTTTAATCAGAAACGTAGGAAAGAGGGTAACAGTTCTTCACTACAAATACATATATGTATAACCAAAAGCAAAACTTTCGAACAAACCAAGACTGGTCTCTGCCCCTTCAGTGCAGTTGTATTTACAGACAGCAGGAGGTGATGCCGCGCCTCAGGAGGCAGCTCTGCAGTGACTCACTCACAGCCACCAGGCTTACAGGCTGCAGCAAACGGGCTAAAAATCACCTTATCTTATTCAACATCGGTTGGATTTTCACATGATAGTCTCTCAGTCCATGTATTATTCTATTATGTAGCCTGTCGGGCTCCAGAGAGGCAAAGACACAGGAAGGGGTGCAGGTTCCAGAGCTCACGTGGGAATGGCAGCCACAGGGATGGGCTGAAACATTTCCTGTGGGCAGCACAAGGACCCTCTCACCATCTTTTGTCCCAACACATTGCGGGGGTGGGGGTTAGAAACTCTTCTGCAGTTGGTGTCAGCCCCTCAATGAGCCCGTAGCAGATCCAGGCAATGGTGGTTGTCCTCTCAGGAGAACAGCACAAGACACGTGGAGTCAGGGGGTGAGCCAGGACCCCGTTCCCAGTGCTGCCACCAGCCCAGCAAGCGACGGCTGGGCACCCAAGCAGGTGGAGAACAAAGTTGTACCACATCAACAAAAAAAATGAGCACCAAGAAACCTCTGTCTGACCATCTCCCAAGCTAGGGAAAGAGTGAAGTCCTACACCACCCCCCCCCAAAAAAGAATACACCTCCTCCAGTGCTCTTCCCAGCCATCATGTTGGAACGCAAGACTATTAGCTATCCCTCTCTTTAGGCTCTAGACAGTTGGCTGTACCAGGGAGCAGGTAGTCAGAGAGCTGGGCTTCAACAAGTCATCTCCTTCTGGCTCCCAACCCCCAAACCACTGTGTTGGCAAGGGACAAACAAAAAATTCCATGAAAGATTTTGAAACTAACATGCATCATTCTGATGTTGAAAGACAGTGCAGAACTGCACACACCCCCTTTCCCGGAAAATGGCAAAGTATCTTTTTGCCTATTATATATGAAGCAAGGAACAGAATTACAAGCTTTTCTGCCCGCTCCTCTCAGTCACTGAACTTAAATGGTGATATTGCTGCCACTTAAGTTTGCTTAATAATTACGAAATGTGCTTAACATGAGCAAAATTAGTAAACTGGGAAAACCATTAGATGGGGAAGTGAATAGCATATGGAACACACAGCTCTGCAGCATGGTTTTCACAAAAAGAAAAAAAACCAACCCTCACAAAAAACAACCACCAAAACCTATTTAGATTTTCATTTAAAAGAGCCTGCACAGACAGCAAGTATCGCCCTCTGCCAGCACACAGTTCCTCATCAGAGAACTTATACCAAGAGAAGTGCTTATAAACAGAGTAATAATCTTTTGGGTAGTTATACTCTGGTTGTTCAGGTCCCTGGTACGTTCTGATTAAGAAAATTCCATTTTAATTTGGGTTGAAGTGAAAAAGTTCACATTAGAAATAAAAAGGGGCAATACCAAAACTGCAAAATAGCTTTCATGATTTTCCACATCACACTGAGCTGCTTCACATCACCTTCCACTTACTAATGCAACCACCACTAAGCAGCTGACCCCAAGTACAGGCTCTTATTGCAGGGAAATACAAGGCAGCTATTCAACATGTTGCAGTACCTAAAAACTCTCCTTAAGGACAATCTCCGTTGTGTTCAAAAACTGTGAGCCACTAGGCCTTGTTCCTCCCTAGCCCCCTCGTTTGAATGAAAGTTCTCTTTAGGGAATATAAATGGTACACATCTACATTGTTTTCAGTACTGTAGTCCTGTGTTCACATCTTCAGCCTCTGGAAAGTATTTTATGTAGCAATCCAAACATCTTGCTGCATAACTACAAAACCATTTCGTTCAGGCACACAGACTCTAGGCAACAGAGTACTTCATGCAAAAGGAAATGCTCTCATAACTTCTCTAAGTTTTTGCTTACTGCTCTACTTTCATTCTAAGAAACCACACTGAAGAAAAATAACTAAAGAATACTAAGAGCAATTTTACCTTTATGATACATGTATCAATTCATGTTTATCAGTTTTCTCCTTAGTACTGTTGGGAACAAGTAATAATATCTTTCATCAAAATCAGACAGTACTTGAAGTCTCTAAACATCTGAGACTGATCTGAATAGCTCTGCTATCAATTCAGGTTATCTGAGCAAGAGTAATTTCTGTAACAAAATGGTTACACACTCAAATCAAAAAATGCAGATGTGGTGGTGGCAGAAAAATCATCCCAAGACTAGAACGAAACTGTCCTTACCGACTCTTAGTTGCAGTACTAATTTTTGTGGCTGGATCTGTGTAATTGCTTCTGGTCTCAGCTTCTCTGCAGCACCTTTCTTACGATTCGTTACTTCTCTATTTTCAAGCACCTGTTTGCTACCTCTGGGATTTTCTATATCTTCTGGAGGGCAGCCTTTACTCTTTAGTGCTGCCAAGTCATCACACCGGGCAGATGTTGGCTCTCCTTCTTGCAAAAAGTCCTAGAAAACACAGGTAAAAGAGTATCAAGTTTACAGCTAGGTGCAATTTGTTATACTCTACCCACGACAAGTCTTTCTACCATGACTCTACCTTCCCCCCCGCTCCAAATTTCAGTAATCGAACACATGGTCCTGAAATATATTAAATGATACATCAGTGACTACTATTTAGTCAGGGAGTTTGATTCTATTTATACTTATCTGTGTATAAGATGTAAGTAAGATGAAAGAAAAAAATAAAGCCTAATGTCACCTCCATCAGAGCAGGACATCCATTTAAATTGGCTACTCTAAAAGTGACAGCAGGTAGAAAAAGCTTTCATCTTCACATAGTCATCAATAACATGAATCCACGTGTATAGCCTGCTTGGCAACTACCCTCCCTTTTAAAACGTTTTCTTTTTTAATTAAAAATTATGTAAGTGTATCTTGGTACTCCACAATAAAATAATTTTATGGCCATATGCTGACAGAGCAGGGCAAAGACAGACAACTCTTATTTTGGGGAAACTCAATCAGAAAGTAAAATCCACAAGCAAAACCAACTGGTAACTTTGTTCTGAACAACAAATTGCCATTACCTCAGGCCTAAGAAAAGCTCTAACCTCAAATATAAATAAGGCAGGCTTCTAACTGAGAAACTTGGCTATTCTTACTCTGACCCCCACTCCCCCAAAATATGCATATAAATTAATGTATCTTAATGCTTGTTAGTTCTTGATGACAAATACCTCTAAGGAATTTGACAGCTCAAGACCAAATTTTAAAGTCAGTCAGTTTAGTTAAATGTTGAAAGTTTGTAAGTTGGTTTGGGGGATAGTAAGTAGGTACTAGAAGGAAATAAATATACTTTATCATCTCCTAGCAAGAAACAGGAAAATTTCTCAGTTTTCAATAACAAAGCAAAGAAAGGCTATAGAAAGCATTTTCTTCTCTTTCTAACCTGAAGAAGATACTTCAGCATATACTGGTTAAGTCGCACAAATTTCAGATTGTCTTATACTTTGTAATTTCCTGAACTTAATTTTTACTAGCATAAGAAAGTACTCTATACTGAAACAAACCACCCACCCACCCAAACCAATCTCCTACCCCTCAAGTCCACCAATAACAGAAAACTAAAATTTGAACATCTTCCTTTTATAAAAAAAAAGCCTTCAATCTCTTCCCCTACTCCACCTAACGTCTGTCTAAAATTAGCTCTTACTCTAATGTTACTGGAAGAATATAATTAAGCATACCCAGACAGATTCCATATTGGAATCATTTTAAGTAACTCTGAGACAGCCTGAAGGGTCTGTACACACTTAAGATTTAGAAAAGAGAAGTAAACACATTGTGAAAAGCATTTATACTCAAATCAGAACACCAGGAAAATCACAGTATCTGATTTTTTAAGTACAAGTAAGTATTGAATTGAGTAGGTGGAGGGAACTATGAGTAAAGTAAACAGACATTTCTATACAGTTAAAGTATTTACTAAAATTTGAAACCAAGGGAAAAAACCCCAAACCATAAATGGAATTTTGCAACACTTACTGTTTTTTTACACCAACCACAGTTTGGTCCTGCTTGTATACATTCACCACATGATTTTGCATTAGCTTTTATGCAGTCGCTTCCGCCTAGCAAGAAACACAAATCAGTCACTTCATTTATAAAAAGGTGTTAACAACAATGGAATTTTACTTTGTTTCACTCTGGCTTTGTAAACTAAGTTCTAACTACAAACAGGTTATTAACATGAGATATGACTGACCTATTGCCAATTAGCATTTGTCTAATGAGGATATATCTATGTACACAAGTAACTGCTAATTAGATAGAGCTTTAAAGCAGCATTAAACTACTGCAGTGTAATCAAGTGACTTACCTTGCTGAGCAAACCCATTCCATATCAAGCAACAGAGGACGCCAGCACATGTGAGCAATTTTAAATTAGTCTGAAACACAAAAAGAGAAAACCAAATTGTATGATTTATTCTAATGAGTAAGCACAAAAAAAAATATTGCATGAAACTGCAGACACATAACTGTGTTTCAGAGGAGACAAGGAACAGAGCAGATGCAAATATTATTTTAGTAGTACCAGCTGGACAGTTTTGCTCTAATACAACCATGTTTGCGGGCTACACTGTATTTAGAAGACAGGAAACAGGGCAGCTTTTTTAATTACTTTGACATACTCTTATGCTAGCTGAACCAGCAAGCTATGAGAAACTGGGAAATGCTGTTCAGCTTGGGGGGAAGAACCCAGACCAATCTTTTAACACCTTATGAAAAATTGTTTATGCTCAGAACATTATCAGAGAAAGACTTCTAAATAAAGACACCACAGAAATACAAGACGGGAACACAGCTTCTATATTCAAATTTCTGTTTTAAGATAAACACCAAGGCCCTTTTCAAAACATTTTTCTCAGAATGCAAAGACCATTTTACAGCTTAACTTTGCACTTTATACTCCAAGCTAGAAATTTCCTCTCACAAGATGCACCATAAAGCATCCTTGATATAAACTCTGCCCCTTTTTTCCTTCTTTAGAAACAGAAAATTAATGGATACCATCCATATCAAAGAAAAAACACTCTACCCTTTGTTCAGTGCTATAAATATTAATGAAAGCCTGGCAGAAAAAATATCCACATCCAAACTATACAATCTACATGCTTTATGAGACAAGATTTGAATACTTATAAGCTACAATTTAGGGTTACTGACTTGTCATTTTCCTTATCTAGCTGTGAGACTTCACTTAGTACTGCAGAGGATTAGTTTCTAAAATAGGTTTCAAATAGGCCATTTTTTTCTAAATTTTCTTCTACCCTAATAGCAGGTAGTCAGTCAGGGTCAGGAGTCACATCTTTTAAATTTTGGCACTATTTTTAATTCTATTTCTCTTTTATTCATTATAAGAATTCTGAGAATTTGAACAGTAGGTGCCAGTTTCCTTGGTCATCCTAAAACATTATTGCTAATTAAAGCCTTTCCGGTCATTCTGGAAACAACAATATTCCTAATAACTTTCTGTTATAAAAAATACCTTGCAGTATAGCCAAGGAAAAGTGAATTTGGCAATCTTCTAAAATGAACAGGTCATTTTTCCAGAAAATGTTCTATTTTTCATATAGCTTAGCAACAAAGAGAGCAACGCTTAAATTAGGACAGCAGTTGAGCTTTGGTTTTCCCACACTGATTTAGGGTTGTAACACAGTTGTTACTTTGCATGTCCAGCCAGACCCAACAGAGTCTGCTGATGGAGAAAGTTTCAAACAGAAGCCAACCCTTTGCTAACAAATTGTATCCAACAACAGCATTAGGCGGCTCATATTTTCCTGATAAATCATTTGGCCCACTCTTCAGTGGATGCAGTAGTGAGAGGGCAGGCAGTGGAGTTTAGACTCAGGAGAATTAAGAAAATATGCCGTGGAACGACTTTGCTAGATGTTATGCATACACACTAAGAAACTACTGATCCGGGGGAAAAAAAAAAGGAAACATTTGAACTGTGAATATATTATATCTTACTTCACTTTTGAATATTACTTATTGCACACATGTAACTCCAATTTTTCCCTCTGCCGATTGCTGCAGAGGTGATCATTCATTTGCAAAAACCTTTTATTGAGCCTCCTCTACAAGCGATCACCTAAACTCAACTTGTGCAACCACGAACATCAGTCAGAGGGGAGCTGTGACCCGACAAACACGAGTGGGTGGAAGACTGAACCAAGGAAGAGACTGAGCCAAGGCTTGAGAAGGAAGGACAGTGGTTACGTGGGGTAGGAGCTCACCTACCGGACCAGGAGTCTGGAGGGCAAGGCCTTACCAGGCTGCTCAACTTTTAGGCTCCTTATTTCCTGGTTTTATGGTAAGTATGTTCTGTGTTCAGTGAGAAGTGAAAGGGAACTTTTGTTACTTGAGAAGCAGTTTTGCTTTAAGTACAGCCCAGAACGGGGTGGGCTTTTCAGAGGAAAAAGAAACCCGAAGCTGCTGGCATCAGTTTAGTACTGTCTTTTCTGCTAGCCAAAACGAAAAAACTATAAACAGTTCACCTTTTTAGGGCAGACTAACAGCGGATGCACAGCAAGTCCACACGGACTATATAAATAAGTCAGCAAAGATGTGACACAGTGCTAAAACTATGATTAAGACCATTTGGAAGAGGAACGCTCCAGTGGAAACGCATCCGCATGATGAATGTAGTTCTGGGCACGGATTCCCCGTGAAGTTAAGGAGGAAAATGTCCTCTTCCATATATGGCTAAGCCAATGCCTCTCCCAGAGCAGCGCCTGCCCCCGACGCACGCGAGCTCCCTTCGCCTCCACGGCTTAACAGCTTATCCAGCTGCTGAGGATTGGAAAAACTTGAGTAAAGATTCGCTCATTTGGATTCGGTTCTGACTCTTCTTCAATGCAAGCAAAGCGATGCACATCCTCGGCCCGCAAACCTCCTCCCGGCCTCCGCAGAAGCCCGGTCACGGAGGTGTCAAACGCATTCCCCGGCAAGTCACCAGCGAATTGCCCTGCTGCAGATTTTTCCATTAAGGGAATAAACCCAAACAAATAACTCCCAACTACACTAGACAGCTAAAGGAAGCCTCTGGAAACCCTTGGAAATCAACTTCGTGTCAGTATTCAACCACAGATGATGGGAATAGAAAAAACCCCCACTGTTACAAGAAATAATGTTTTTGTGCAACATTTAACTATTTTCTATTATATTTGTCCTCCCCCTTTTATATCCTTGAAAAATATTTGAGAATCCTTAAAAAAGGTTTTTTCCTCCCTGAGGAAAAGCAGCTCAAAGATTACAAAAAATAAGCTTGCCAAGAACTGAAATATTTTTAAAAACTATATCCCCAGTTGGATTCTTTTAAAAAGGCTGCAAACAGTGTGCTGTTGAAAAATTGATCTTAAAATAATTTCTGCACATTTGTGAACCATACTTTATATTTGTTAAATATTTTAGGAAAACAAACACGGACATAACCTTGAATGCTTGGACTCCTTGCTTTCCAAGTTTTTGTTTGTTTGTTTGGGTTTTTTTGATGTCTTGACAAACAGTAATGCTTGAGGAAAACTTTTTCTTACAAAACCAGCTTTGATGGAAATCTCTGGAGCTTTTAATTTCAAATGAAACACTCATTAAGTGACAACAGGAAAAAGGAGCAATTATTTTTCCATGGAATTTTGAATCTGCATATTGACTATTTACAACCTTTGTATTCTGCTAATCATCACGATATTTAGAAATTAAGTTTACTACTCCACAGCACTAAAGCCTTTTGCAGCTCTAAAAATTTATTTATTAGAACCACAACACCATCTCTGCTATTGAAAATTAACCACACAAATGGATCAAGAAAAAAAAGGTAAGAGTTATACATATCTATTTCTTTGAAATGAAATATTGAGGGCTATGTTGCCCTCCTTTCATCACTCTCCAGCTCAGCACTTTACCTGACACGGGCCACAATTTATACTGATAATTAAGGCCATGTTAAGAACAACACCTTAGGTTGCTGCAGTATTATTCCCCTCAGCCAAGCCACTCCTCATCTGACCCAGTAATCCAGCATCCACCAAGCCAATGGCAAGCAAAGGAAACCAGCACAAGGCATCGTCCCCACTGCACACTGAACTGTGCCTTACTGCAAAGCTTTCTGCTGGGACATGCAACCATGCAGACAACAGGGGAGACATTTCCACGTGCAGTAAGAGCTGAGCTGTTGTGCAGACACCACCTTTTTGAGGCACTAACCAGACAGCCAGCCTACTCCCATCCCCACACACCACTCTAATTACACTTACAAACCTAGAAATGAATACACAACTCACACTTTTGGACTAGCATTCTTGCTTCCTGCAGACTGACACCTCTTTGCACCAGCTGTGTTTTCGTGGGTTTAAATCTTGATTCAAAAATGCTGTACGGAATGGAGTCCTCCTAGAGCTGTTTAGAGCCGCTTTTATGTACTGCAAGGATGGAAAGTCACTTAAGAGGGCTGCCCCATCTTCCTTGTTGATCCTTTGCTCTTGTGAATCAACCTTCTGGTTGATTATTCTTACCGCTTTCCTTTCTGATCAATACCAGCATTAGTGTGGCCACCAAGGGGTGCTGGAGCGATAAAAAGATCTGCCTGAAACACTAATCCAACAAAGAAAATGTCTTGCTTCTGCCACCTGGGTTCAAAAACACTTGTCCTGGCATGGATGAGGTGGTGAGAGGAGGATGGAGAAAAAGAGAACTTGGGGGGTGGGGAAGCAAAAGATCCTGCTCCTCAGCCACAGCCTGTGGTTGTGTGCTGGACAACACTGGTCACACAGCCAAGCCCCCACCCTCAGGCATGAAGGCTCTGGTTAAAAAAAGAGCAGGAAGAGACATGTTTCTAAAATAAGCAGAATTAAATAGTCTCTGGAGACGCCTGTTTCAGGACTCAATGGCTACCCTGCTAAAAATGTTCCCTCTTCCCTCACTCCAGAAGGATTTCTGATAGTAGCTAAGGGCCATGCTTTTCAGTGTGAATTTTATGGACTGGCAAGATGAATCCCATTCACATTTTTGACAAAAAATGGGAAAAAAAGGGACTGGAGAAACCGAACAACCCTAGTGACACTGGACAGCAATTACACAGACACTACAAAACTCTAGCAACAACCTGTAAGTACTCTTGACAGTAGAACTCCCACAACCGATGTCATTAATTACAATCCTGAATTTGCCTGGACATGCAACAACTCTATACATATCTCTTTGTACAACTATTCACTGCAAAGAAGCAATTCACTGCAAAAGAAAGTGGTAAAATGGTCTGTTGCTGCTCTGTTTTGAGAGAAGTATATTACTAAGAAAGGCATGGTATAAAAAATTAAAATATTTTACACCAAGGAGTTACTTTTGATTAAAACTTCCAAGTTTGTGATGCAGATTTTCCAACAAATTTTAAATTGGTAATCTTTCTTTAGTGACCTTCACAGCTATCTTACTTTACTAATCAATGTTACTGTAATATTGAATTATAGTTGGAATACACTGTTTACACAGCAAATTCCAGGACCAGCATTAAGAAACTAAGCGATGCATTCTTCATTATACAAATGGAGATTTGGGCTAAACACTGATGGTTGAATTGCCAGAAATTTTAATCAGAGAACCAAAACTTTAACTCAGCCAGCAAAACTATTTGTTCCCTGCACGTGGAGCAGCCCTGTGATGGCTGCCCTTCACAGAGGCCCAGCTCCTGACCTTGCAACGTCAGGGATGAGCTGGTAGTTTAACCTCACAAAGGAGAAATGAACTTGATGGGAACAGTCAAGATGGACAACTAAAGTCCAGCCTCAAGAGCAGGACTTTGCAGAACCTCAATCCAAGTGGGAACGCTACAAGTAAGCCTTCCTTCAATAGCCTATCCATCTACCAGCCTACCAGCAGCAAGGCTCATCATGTTGTTCTTACTCCCCTTGCCAACTTCACAGACGTTAATGCAGCAGGTTTTGAACTGCTTGCAGTAATATGGAAAGAATGGGACATTAACCCAGAATAAAATGCAAAATAAAAAATTCTTTAGCACTGAAATAGCTTCTACACAAATAGTGCAGCACATGAAGACTGCTTACTCAAAACATTTCCTGAGAAAGCTTTAAGGCATAACTACTTCAGCTACCGTGACGCTACAGCATTAAAGAAACAACAATATTTCATACTGGATTTAATTTCTCTGCCAGTTATTACCTCTAAGTCAATGGAATAAAACAAGCATAGTCTTCAAATACTCATGAACAGCACTATCATAACCAGTCTGTTTTAGCAGGGCATCATATATCAAAATAGTATATAATAATGCAGTTAGGACTTGAGTTTTAATTATAAGAGTTAAAATCTACAGAAAACTGACTTTTTGCTTAGGCTAGGGAGACCAGCTCCTTCATTTCAGTATGGTTACCTAAGTTTATCTTCTGTAATTACTGCATGCCATTACTTAGTTCTGAAGATTCCCCTGAAGGGTTCGGAGTCCAAAAAGAGATAAGAATACACATTTCTGCATTCCTGGTCCACAAGAAAACATCACAATTCTTCAAGTTTGGCATGGAAACTATTGTGTCCTGCTCCCATGCTCAGTTAGGTAGACAAACATACAGAGTAACACAACAGTTTTAGTTATACTACATTACTATCCATAGTTTATCATACAGCTCAAAAAAAATTCTCAAGAAATCAAGTACCCTAAAATCCACCAAAAAAGACTGGAGTCAGTGGGAAAAAAATCAGTAAGCGTTAGGTTCTAAAACAACTTGTGGCTCCAGCTGACATCCCAACATGGACAACTGCATCACACAGCCACTTCAGCTTTGTACATGAAAATGCTCATGTACACATATGAGAGGGCTGCAGCCACAGCTCATGGGAACAGATCTGGAAGGCTGTTCATGGTATCAGCTTGTGTCCCCAGAGTATGGGGGTTTGTTAGTTTATATAGGACACAGCTGCTTCAAGACAGAACTGCTAACTTCACAACAACTCACATTGTGTGTTCCTATTACTTTTATAAAGGAATTACTGATTATTTTTTTATCTCTGGATTTCACAGAAGCCCTCATCTTACTGACAGTTCTAAATAGTGGAATGAAAAGCAATTGGGTATTTTTATGAAAAGTACTTTTTGGTCTTGATTTGAATCACTGAATGGAAACAAATACGCCCAAGTTAGGTGCCTGGCTGCAGAGAATGGGGGTGGAGGAGATTTTTTTTTGATGGAAGGCATAAATTTCCTCTATAGTCCGAAAAAACAGAGGTACTGATTTCAGAACAACTGCAGATGACACTTTTCTGGTATCTGACATCTCTCAACCTTAAGACAAAAAGTGGTAGATCCAGTCGGGACACAGTTCACAGAACAGGAAGTGGTAGTGGATCCCAGATATCTTACAGTACTGAGGCATACACAGGGAGTAAGAAAACTGGGATCCAGTCCCTCCTCAGCCCCAAAGGGTTTGCATTCGTATTTCCTGGCAATGCTCTATCATCCTACAGGATATACTAGAAAGAGCACTTTCCACTGCTTTTATTAAACTGAAGCTGCTACAACAGAACTAAAGGCACAGAGACAGAAAACGGGCTCATGGTTTTGTCTCCTGTTTATCTACTGAAACACTCATACGGCAGGAGGTAGAAGAAAGACAGAAGTGGGGTTCCAGATCCTGTTCCCTGTAATATGTACAGATTTACAGCATATTGTCCACAAATAAAAAGAAAGAGTCTTGGATCATGATTTGCAGTATGAACTTCCTTTCTTTTTCACCAAATGCCCTACCCTGTAGGAAAGTGAAGGGAAACAGATGTATGTTCACACTCAGACACAGAAGAGCCTCCTCTGCAAACCTCCTGTATTGTGGATGACTACCCTGACTAGTGCACACTGAGCTGAAATCCCTCTCTACTCACAGACCCGACCAATCTGGTACGTAAACTTCTGTAGGGACTTAAAGAAGTTAGAGTGAATACCTATCCTCCAACAAGGAACCAAAGGCAGTCAGAAAACTTGTGGAAAGCCAGGAGAAACCTATGGAATGTAGACTTTTATGGAACATAGCAAACCTATTAAGGCAGGATAGATTACATACCATGTTTTATTTCATTGTATTTCAATGTGTGTTTCACTGTATAACTGTTTTTATTAGCAAAATCCATCGATAATTTCACTTAATGGCAAATTCCTGCAATCCTGCAAATCTAAATAATACTCATCACAAGCAAAAACAAGTTCCACAGCAAACTGTAAAGAATACTAGTGCTGCTAAAGTGCACTCGATTTATTCACAGAATATTGTCAGTTGGAAGGGACCCAGAGGGATCATCGAAGTCCAGCTCCTCGCCCTGCACAGGACAGCCCCAAGAACAACACCGTGATTTGTCTTTTCATAACATATTTCTATTTCAGATGCCACATGCTGACGATGGTGACTAAAAGTAAAAAAATGAGAAAAACATGCACAGGGATGACATGAAGATACTGCTACTGACAGAGAGCCTTCAGCTGTCTAGTCAGCAAACCCCAAGTGCAACCTTGATCTCTTCCCTTTGTTCTCATGCCTTTTGGAGAGCACTGTGGTGCAGGCAGGACTAACACTGGTTAGTCAGCACCACTTTTGAAGGAAGGACCTTATTTCAAAAGTATAGTTACACACCACTCTACACAGACAGTTCATAATTCACAACTAGACCTCCTTAGCACTACCATACCGTAAAATAATTATTAAGAACACCACTTTGCTGTATTATCCATCCTTGTCCCTGGCTTGGTCCTAACGCAATGAGACTATCTGTATAACATTTTCTTGGCTTTTTGAATTTGAAGCCTAGATTTCACAGTTTAGGAGCTGCTTTACAAAGCATCTTGATGCTTGAAAGGCAGGTAGTACTTAGACACAGCTTATGTGAACAAACAACCTATGATCACCACATATAGGAAATGGGTTAACAGCCATGTAAGGCGCTCTTTCTCTAAAGAAAATGTTCTTTTTCCACATAGGCTTCAATAAGTATTTTTACCAGGCAGTTATCCACAGACTGCAATTTATAGCTTAAATTCTGACAACTCTGTTTTGGAAAACTAGACTAACAAATTGTGCTTAATGTTCAACATTAAATTAGGAGAGAAATACAACTCTGCATATTCTCCAGCAGAGCACTCAAGGCCTGCAGCTACATCTAATTAAAATGACAGCAATGTGCTTTAACTGTTGGTTACCTATGGCTTACACCTAGTTTAAACTAAAATATTGGTATCTTTTTCTGAAAATCCAGTTTGTAACTACTTCTTGCTACTCTACACTTCTCAAACTATTGTGCTTATGCAATCCCATGTTAGTGCATCCTGTCCACAGAAAGCAGAGATTCCTATAAGGACATTATGAAGCTCTATGAATTTAAAGTAAGGACAAAATAATCAAATCTGTTCATATGCTGCTTATTCTGGCGTGCAAGCACCCTGCAAAGGCAGTACCTCTCCAAGACTAAACCACTAACACACCAAGCCCACGGGTACCGATACTGTGGTTGAAAGTGTTTTCTGCGCTTATAGCACTTCTATACATGTACATCTAAAAAGCTTCCTCTTTAGAGATAAATATACAAGTATCAATAAGAAAAACATGTCTTTTTTTCCCCGTAATGCTGTCACTATCAAAAATATCCACTTTTCATACTCTTTTCAACATAAGTCTCCAACTGTTTGAGTACATCACAACATAACTGACTCAAAGCGTGTTGTTTCCACAAATTGTAAGAATTATCATTATACCCAATGTCATTTATCAGTAGGGATTTTTCCATAACAAGTATTTCAGCATTTTCATTATTACAAACACCTCTTTGCACAACTGAGATTAAAACAAGAGTAAAAAAAAAAAAAGAAAAATAAAAAAATCTGTTGTTTCATTACTTTTCAAAAATTTTTAGAACCATCAGTTGTTTTTGCTATAATAAGTTAATTTCTTCTCTTGCTTAAATGTGGCACCTTTGTTTTCCGGTGAGAAAAAGTATAAATTGAATATTTAGCTTGTTTACATATGTCTTGCTTGTCTACAAGACTTCTTGGCTAAGTTTAGCGTTTCCACGACAGGCAGATTACAATTAGGAAGGCCACATAATGATTTAAGCCATTCTAGCAGAAAACATGGGTGTCTGTTCCTTGTGGTAGTATTAAATTCCTGCACACTCTGCACCACTTACTACTCCCATAAAGAGACTATTTAATTTTGTGCAACTTAAACCTCACGTTTATCCACACAGGGGGATATGAAAAGTTTAGTTAAGCATATAAATATAGCTCTTGCACAGCTGACTGTAACTGATGCTTCCGATGCTGCACTGCCTCCATGACTATAACATCTGGCTAACCTTACTTTAAGCCAAGGTTTCCTTCTGAAGGAAAAGCAGAACAGAGGCACTTATGTTCTTAAGTAAAAAGCTAGAGAATTTTGGTTAATACATTGTCTCACTCGTCTATTTCTTTAGGAGAAAACAGTTGCAAATGTGTGGCTGGCTACTGCTGCAGGTACTGCAGGAAGCCAGCGGCTGGCACACCGCAAAGAGCGAACTCAGTGGAAACCCGGCCGTTCTTACAGGGCAATGTTCACCCACCAGGAGCTATCATTAACACTCAGGGTTACAGTTTCAGCAACCAAAACCAAGACAAAAGCTAACTGCTGCTGAAAGGAACAGCAGTGCTACAGCACCTTCAAAAAAGCGAGCTCTGACCCTGTACTCCCACTTGTGGACCTCCCCCACCACTGTCCCGACTCAGCTCAGCTGGGACCTTGAGTCATCCCTTTCCCCGCCATGTCAAAAGCCACTTTCTGTAAGCTTCAGCAAAAACCAGACCTCCACATGGACAGAGGAGTGCTGAGGAAACAGCGTCTATGAAGGGGCAGGTGGCTGTCAGACTGACTGCTCCACCAAGTTACACCAGGCTCTTGCTGCTAAACCAGCCTGAACTCAGGCTGTCACGGGCCAGCCTTCCTTCTGTGTTAACCTTGGACGAATTGCTTATGAACACTCTATAACACAGCCAGCCAGCTCGGGAACTATTCTGATTTTGTTTTAATAGGTTATTAGAATAAATGAGTTGGAAAAAAAAAATTAAGATAAGTAAAGAACAAAATACCAAGGGTTTTTATTCTGTTGTTGTTTGCTCGTATTTTAATTCAGGATTTAAATTGCAACTACAGAGAATAACATTTACCTATAGTATAGTACCCAAATATTCCACTGCAAGTTTTTAAAAATATTCACTACATAGTCACAATTCACAATATATTTACTACTCAAACACAATTTAGAATGGAACTTGCACTGAAACAACTCTTCAATATTCTTTTAATATCAGGTAACCGTCCAGAAAAATGAACATGCAGAAATAATAAAAAACTGGTCATCCCACAGAACTACACAGATAGCCTTCTAAATCTGTACCTATGAGATTTTAAATATCTATTTAATTCTCTCCATATTTAATTGTTCATATGTACCTTATATATTTTGACATATATAACTAATGACAGTGCTAATTGCCTAGGCAGAAGCACACAGTGAAACAAACAGCGGACTTCATCCAGATTTTAATTTTGAAGTTTGAGCACTTGCAAAAAGCTCACCAATCTCAGAAAAAAAATAACTTCAACCTCACAAGACTTAAATCCCTCCCTCAAAAAAAACCAAACAAAAAAAAAACAAACAACAAACCAGACATATCACAAAGTACTTTATAAAAACCAGTCCTGGCCTGAACAATCTGACTATTCATACGCTTCTGCTGCTTTTCAGAGCAGGATTTTTAGCCTAGAGTCCACAGGCCACTTCTAAGAGCACTGCAAAAGACAATAAAAGATAAGGTTTCTCAAAGTAGCCAAGTACATCTACCAGTGTGCCACTACTGAACAGAGGAGGCAGCTCAACCTCTTCAGGCCCCAAAATTCCCCGCTTTGTACCCTTCATCTATCTCGTGCCAACTGTGGCCAATACTTTCACCTCTAAACTGAGGCAGTGGAACAAGCTGAGCAATAACTCTTTGCTGAGTTATTTCTCACCTGATCTAGCAAGCTAAGATGGATTACTTCAGTCAGAAGAGCACTGAAACAGGCACGAGCAGATGCTGTGAGGTTCGGCAGCAGTTTATTACAACTGATCTCTGGACTACCACAGTGCCACACTCTCTCGCTATGAGTGCACATTTCCCCGCTCCTCCTCTGGGCCTGAAGCAAGTCCCTCGCAATGCACGCGGGTCAGTCACCCTGATGAAAGAGCTCATTTAGATGAAAATTAATTCTTTGTCAAGGCATTTTTCAACCAGGACAGCTATTTCAGTGACTTAATGTACAGCCCTATGACTTCCACTGCCAGTGCAAGGAGGATGGCAAAAGTGCACAGCTACGGGCAGGAGGGTCAGTTAAGATGTACATTGGTATAAGCTGCTGCAGAGCCATACTCCTACAAAAACAAAACACATTTTCAGTAGAATTCATGGTTCAAAGGCCACTGGAACATTTCACAAAATATGAAATTCAGGTAAATTTGAAAACCACTTGTCTGCTGCGGAGTTTTGAGTTATCACTAATGAGTGAGCTGTTTTGTTTCTTTTTTTATAAACTCTGCTAGGACATAGTATCAAAATTGCTTCCAGTTACAAGCAAATGTTAATCATATTAAATATGGACATTATTCATTTAGAAAGTGAAACTGCCTAAGGAATTATGCACCAAAAAGATGCAGTACCTGTGTAAGCTCCTTTATTACTATCTAAACACTCTCCAGATTGGTCAGCTGGCAATGGTAAAAATGCTGGCAGCAATCTTACACGATATAGTTACTTCTTAACGCTGAAGTTGAGTTTTTCACTGAAACTGGATATCTGCAACATGGCTATGTAACATTTTAGTCCAGCCTTTGAAGTTATATAAACAACATCTGTAGTGGAGGGAGATAACACATACATAAAAAAGAAGTTTATCACTGTTTATTGGTTTTATTGTGCATTTCAGCCCATCTATAGTCTATACGTACAGTATGTTCTTCCAAAAAAGGAAATTTGCTGTTTCCCTTTTTAATGCTTAAGTCCACACCCAGGAACAATTACGCTGAAATTCTTGAACACTAATTTTCCATACAGATTTTTATTTGCATAGACGTGATAAAACACAAAAAAAATATTCCCCACTTTTGAACTGCACAGTAAAAGCAAAGAACAATGTTATCTTCTAATATGTTACACTTAGAGACGTTTTGGAAATGCACATAGGTTATATTCACACAGAACTGAAAGACAGATTTTTTTCATCTATTCTGACATAAAACCAGCAAACTGTCGATTCCAAAACTGTAAAGCCTTGTATTTTGTGCAGATGGGCCATAGTACACCTTTCAGCACTGGGACAAACTTTAGCAAGCACCAGCGAGCAGAGTAACATACACTAAATACAACCTTGCAAGATCACAAAAGGAACCCTTGAGAAGGTAACCCCTGATGTTATCCCATGCCCACTAAAACCAATTTCCTAATGCACAAGAAAATAAAGTATCAGTGTAATAAAAAAACCACAGCCAGAACACGCTGGCAGCACATCAACCTTGCTTATCCTAGCCAATCTTGTGGATGATGCTAGCAAAGATTTACTCATTTCTCCTTTTCATTATCAGAAGAGGGAGCATTTCACTTGCTGACGGGACAAGCACAATGTCTTCAGCCATTCCACTATCAAAGATTTGCTAATAATATGAGAAGTAATCCTGATGCAAAATTTAATCCAAGTTTAATGATAACCAACTACTAAAATGCATCACCTTTTTATACCTGGGAGAATGCTTTTTATGTAGCATCAAAAAGATTACATTCTTTTGTATTTATCTCCCCTTCAGAAATAGGCTTTCCTTTTAGCTGTACTCATCTTCACACAAACCTCCTTTTATCCAAAACCTGGAAAACCAGATAGCTGAGGGTCTGGGCGGAGCGTGGATATCACCCAATTTAATACTTAAGCAACTGAACTTGCAGAGTATGCTGGCCAAGCTACTGGTCTTTCAAATGACCTCCTATGGTCCCCAACTTGCTCCTGACCCTCTGGTTATCCCACCACTCTCAGAGAGCGTATCCTGTGATCTGCTCTCTGGCAGATCGCTCCCACCTGGTCCTACCAGCAACCCAGAGCAGGTGAGGACAGACCACATCGTTTCCTAGAGCAGCTGCACAAGAGGCAGACATGACTCTCAGCTCTTGGTGCCAATGTCCAAGGGCAGCACCATGTTAAGACATATTAAACCACAATTCACCGAAGAAATTAAGAAACCCTAGAATGACAGCTTATGCTCTTTTTTCCTTTGCAGAATGGCCTCCTCATCCTTATTTCAATACTTACTTCAATATCAAGATTATGCCAAACTAAAGGTCCCAGTCTTAGGTTTGTTTTTCAAACAGGGATGAAGGACACATTAATATCCAGATACTACCTTTGACTCCCATTATCACCACTTCCTAAGTGAAGTATTGACTCCTTCTAAATTAATCTAATACAATTATTTTTCTTCTCTTTTAAATAACCACAAATCAGTCATCTTTGAATGAGGGTTAAGTTCAGTGTTTCAGTTCAGCTCAATATATAATTACTGTTTTTTTCTACCACAAAGGATGAGAAAAGAAGAAAGCTTTCTCTTTTTCCGTTCAGCTTCCACATCAAAAGTACTTTTACTTGCACATCTATAAAGGTAAAAAAATTATTTGTTAACAGCTACAACAGAAAATAAGCTACATGTAAGTACTTCTATGTAGTACAAATACTATACAGAAATTTATAGTTTAAACAAACAAGAATTCATATAAACAACTGCCCTCCTTCCTGTTCATGCACTAGAATGTACCAAGAACAGAACTTAAAACTAAGCCGAGTCAAAATCATGACTGAGTTAAGCTTAAGTGAGTAATCTCATAGAAAACACAGAACAGAAATAAGTGAACTACAAATATTATGCCAATCATTTAAGGGAGAAAATACTGGCATTAGATATTGTACATGTTACAGTTTGTGAGCAATTTAAGATGAATCTGCACTTAAACATGGTCTTACAGATTAGAGAGAGAAAGCAACCATAAACAGAAAAATAATGATTTATTGGCAGAACATGAGAACTGCATTAATTTATCAGATACCCAAAATGTTTTTCTGTGGTAGAAAGGAATGAAAAGGATGGCGAGAAAACATCAGTATCTTCTTAGCTCTTACTAGCAATAGCAAACTTAAGATTCCAGCCTCAACTTTGTTACTCAAAACATCCCCCTCCAATAAAAACCACAAGAATACTAATGGTATTTTGCTGCTGCTGTTGGAATAGAAAAAAAGCACATGAAACTGCTTTTAAGACAGAAAGCACGTTTCATAACTCATTTTGCAGCTGACTGTAGAGGGAAATGAGAAAGATATAGCCAAAAAAAAATTACTAATACATTAAAGAGCCTTTGCTCAGTGACATCCCAAAGAGGATTACAGGACAGGTAGGAATTCTATTACCTTTTTCAAAAGAAAACATTAATATTATAGTCTCATCAGGCTAATGCTCCTACCATGTGCTTGGTTATGTGGAAATTTTGTACTAGATTAGTGACTTTACCATCTCTCTGAACCTCTTCAATCTGTTAATGGGAGAATATTGCAGCCTAGGAAGCCCACTAACCACTCTGATTTGTCTAAGAAAAGAAAGGCAAGAGAAGGTGGTTATTACAAAAATACAGGATGTTTAATAACAACATTCTGCTAAAGAGACCACCCTTACTACTGAAAAAGACAACCATACTACTCAGTGATGTATGAGGTACCCAGTGTCATTCAGAGAAGTCAGAACTTTCATTTTCTGTGCAGCATTCCCAATAGAGCCAATTCAGCAAGTCTACATACATCTTAAATTGGGCCAGAAACTCACACAGCTAAAGCACATGACAATTTCTTACAATAAAGATGTATATACTTTTCACTGGTACTTACACTAATAATCCAAATGGCGGGAAAGAAAAAGGCTTAGAGAACAGTAATAAATTTATTCTGACTTCCAGTTTTAGAAGGTTACTGGACTACACCTAGGCAGGATAAATTAGAAAAGGGAAAAAAGAAAAAAAAAAAGAATTTTTCTTCCTATTTGTGGGCAAATACAAAAACAGCTTTGTAGGCTACCCTAGAAACTCCATAACCACAACAACCAACAGATACTGGTCAATATTGTGGTCTAACTGTGGTTACCCCATGACAAGTAACATCATCTTTTTCAGAAAATTGGCAATAGAATACACCACAGAGCAGAACAACATGGAGCAAGGAGGAACTACACAGAAAAAAGGAGATGGTATTGGCCACCATAAATGACAATACTCTTCGGCATTAGAACCAGCCAACAAATTTCAATTTTTTGACACAAAAGCATTAAATCAGTCTGCAATATTGCCAATATCTGTCCAGGAGAGAGAGAGCGAGCTGCAGAATTTGTTCATCTATTCATGAATCTGTGACACTCCCTCTTGAAAAGCAAACAAACATCCTCTCCCCAACAATAAAAACTCATTTTTGTGTAGATGCACGTGTTTGTCTAAAAAACATCCAAACATGCATACAGTGGAGCAGCAGCCTGAAAAATCTTGAGTCCTCTAAACAGCAGTGTTAAAACTGCCAGTGAGAATGCTACTACTAGTACATGGCTTCAAAGCAAGGCGAGTAGAGCAAGTGCGAACAATTTGTAGAATCAGCAATATAAAAAACAGACGGCACATGAGAGGTAGGAAAACACAGACTTAACTCTGAGTTTTCTGCTGGTGGCAAACAGGAAATTTTCTACAGTGCGCAGAATACAGCAAACGACTTAAAAATCTAGTCATAGGGGAATAGCACACATACTGGCAACTACTTTTTAATGACACTTCCAAAATAAATCTAACTACATATTGCCTTAATTACATTTTTAAGATTTATTTAATTTATGTAATTGCTTTATGAGCTCTACCAATAGATCCCAAGAAGCTTAAAAGGAAAAAAAAAAAAAAAAGGCACTCCCAACAAGGATTCCTTCTAAGAGCGCTGACTGCAGCTCCTAAGAATTAAAAGGATGCCAAGGGGATTGGCCATTCTAAAAAAAAAGTTGGAAAAAATAAATCACTTGAAGTCTAGAAAGGCAAGTGATGCAGAATAGGCTCCACTACTATGCAGTCTGGATTCTGTTTTTGCTGGATCTGTTTAATCAGTATCTCTTCAAAAGTGTCACATGAAGTGGCATGAGCAATCTTAAAGCTAGTGATTAATACTGATTAGGAAAATTCTTGCCTGCTTTAACTTAATTTTTGCAATGTCTCACTGATTATGTCTCTCTTAAATGGAAGGGGTACAAAATGCGATTGAAAGGAGTGAGGAGGAAGAGGAGGGTCAGGTATACCAATGGCCAGCAAAGGTCCATCCAGATTGCCCCCACGCAAAACCCACTTCCCTGCACCGTGTGACAAGTGAGACTACCAGAGAACAGAAGGTAGCAGAGCTCAGCATCCACTCCCTGCATGAGCAAAGGCTGCACCAGCATCACGGGCAGGTCTGCTCTGAGGAAGCCCAGGCCCCTGGCCTGCGAGCAGGAGAGGAACAGCAGGAACTCAGCATGTCTGTCCACTAGAAGGCAAGAGAGAGGGGATGGAATCTGTTCCAGAACTACAGCCTTCGTCGATGGCTTACAAAAAGAGTCCCATCAAGAGGAGGTACATAACAGCCTGTTTAGCTGCAGTCCTGCTGCACTCATAGCGGCTGTTCCGAAAGCCACGTTACCAAGAGCCACAGCCAGCCAGGAAGCCTGTAGCAGGCTGATGAGAGGCTAGGAGAACCACAAACTAAGTGTGCATCACATCACCCAACTAAATCAAGACTGGTTGGAAAGGTAGGCATGACAACTATTTACAAACAGCTAAAGAGCACTCATACCACTGGCAGCAAGGGAATTATATTCAGAGCAAGGGAGACCATAGCACGTGTTCACCCCGTGTGCATGGCTCTCCCCAAGTTATCTACTTCCCGAGCTGCTGCTATTACAAACACGATTTTTTCCAATCTGTGCTATAGCAATGCTACCCTAAGAGAGGTATGGAGAAGATGGTTAAGAGCAGAGGAATGAAATAATGAATCAGGAAGAATGAACAGCAGGAAAAGTTTCCGGACAGTTTGTTTTCAGCTTTGGGAATCGCTTCCCAAAGGAAGTGGTAGAACACTAACCACTTGGGTCACTTAAAACTCAAGACAAAACACAAGAATTCTGCACTTACATAAAAAAAAAAAATCATGCATATTCTAGAAAACTGAGCATCCCTTCAATTCAGTCCTTAACAAGGGTGGGCCTTCCTGAGAACGTGGCATGGCACAGATCAGATGACCAAACGTACAGAGAAGAATGAGCTCCCTGGCTGCACACACAAAGAACACCAGAGTTTAGCTGCTGACATTTCATTTTTAAATAAATCTGGTTCATTTATCATGTGGCTGGCAAACAGCTCCAACACTTACCAGCTCCAGCTTTGATTAAGGTAAGATTAATTCTGCATGCCTGTCAGCTTTGCATCTTTCAGCTGAAACATCTTTGAAAAGGACAAAAGTTGAAGGTGTTCACATCCTAAACTTGTCTCATCTTGCCAACTTATTGCCAATGGCTCATTGTTTTTGCAACCCTTATAAATATAGCCGTAGGCAGGCTTGCAAAATGCTACTTAATCATTTGCCAGAGGCAAGTAATACTTTTTGTGACAGGAGAATGAATCATCAGTTTCATCACTGGGATGGATGCGGACAAGGAATGTCTTCGCTACTTTTAAAGTCTTGTTTAATTTAGTCTAATTTACATCTTTCTAGTAGCATAATACGTCTTAATTTTCCTCATGCTGCCACCATCACCTATCGAATGGTTAATGTGCCAGGAGAACACATTACCTAAATCTGTTTTCCCATATGTAAAGCCCTGCTCCATTTCAACACTTCAGCACACCAGCAGCATTAGCCACGAGTGGTTCCACTAATCTGAATGGAGACAATCCTTACTCCTGAAGGTTTGTGTATCTTGGCATGAACAGGACTGTAGCACCTATGGCAAACCTATCAGAAAAACCAACATTTTCACCCAACAGGTATGTGTACGTGTGTTGGCATGAATGGACTGCTATATCAAGGACAAATGCAGAAGAAACCATGAACTGTTCAATTTCTTTTTCATAAACAGTCACAACGACTACCTAATGAGTCTAACAGGCAGTCAGACACTTACTCCGTAAGACAAAGACATCTGACATGGGCTAACCAGTGAGTCAGAAAGAATTTCCTATCATTTCACGTTTCCTTCAAACCACCAGCATATGAAGGCGATAACAGGAGACAAAACACTGCGCTCCTATTGCTATGGGTTATTTCAGAAATCTCCACGTGAAACAGAGGCCTCACACTCCCACTTTCCTCCCGACACAAACTTACACCAAGCTATAGAGGCTCAGAGCCACATTCGAGCAGGAAACACACAAACTTGACCGCACCGAGCGGTCACAACGCTGCACTGCGATCATCCGGCCATTCAATCC
This sequence comes from Sclerurus mexicanus, assembly GCA_013396755.1. Classification (NCBI taxonomy): domain Eukaryota; kingdom Metazoa; phylum Chordata; class Aves; order Passeriformes; family Furnariidae; genus Sclerurus; species Sclerurus mexicanus. The sequence goes on from VWZF01000363.1 coordinate 81,256, forward strand.
GCACACTCCCGCTCTCAGCGGTCACTTTCCGCACACATGTGCGGGTCAAAACCCCTGGGCAGTCGAGCTCCTGCACTGCCTCGCTCCCGACGTCCCCACTCCTGCAGCTCCAGCGCCTGCTTCCCGCGGGAGGCACCTTCCTTCCCCCGGCCCTGCGAGGGAGGGACGGGCGCCCTCGCTCCCCGCGCGGCGGGGGAGCCGCTCCGACCCGGCCCGGCCGAGCGGGGCCCGGGCTGGGGCTGGGGCTGAGCCCGGCTCTGCGCGGAGGGNNNCCCGGAAGCGCATTCCTGCCCGCTGCCGTCAGGGCGGGCCCGGCCGGCGGCGCGGGCAGGGCAGGGCAGGGCAGGGAGGGCAGGGCGCTCCCCGGGGCGGCGATCCCGCTGCTCCCCGCCTGCTGCCCGCCTCCCCCGGGGCCGCCCTTCTCCGGCGGGGTCAGCAGCGCCCCGGGCCCGGCCGCGGTGTTCGCCTCCTCCGGTGTCGGCAGAAGGCTGGAGCCCAGCCCTTCCCCTGGGCTGCGCCTTGTGCCGCCCCGCTCCCCGCCTGGGCCGGGACACCCGCGGTGGGGCCGAGGGAGAGGGGCGGCCCGTCCCTTTTGCTGTCCCAAAGCCGGGGAGGTCGATGGGTGTGGAAGTCAACAGGTGATGGGCGAGCTTGTGATGCTAACACACACGGTCCAACCTAAAAGTGGCTCTCCCAGAGTCCCTCGGCCAGAGCACGCTCTTGACATTTTAAAATGCTCCTTAAAGTAGGTTTTTGGAGAATATGCTGATTAAAAAAAATTTAAAATGTGCCATTCGACTCTTTTTTGCAGGTAAGGTGTTGGTTGGAAACACAAGCCATGAACTCACAGCACTGTGCTGTTATGTGTGGCCACTGGAGCCGGTGTCAGTTCTTGTTTTGGTATAGCTAACTAAGCAAGGAGACCTGAAGCTTGTTAATAACTTTAATTGCTTTCCCCCTGCTTGCTTTCTGGCATTTCTTGCATTTTGATATAAAAAATGAATGATGTTTCTACCTTACTGGAGTATGGCCTGTGATTCAACCCCGTGTTCCATATGGGCAGTGCAGCTGCTTAGAGTGCAGTCTAGTAACACAGCTGTGATAGCAGAAGCTTCAAATGCTGGTGCATCTATAATTGTAAAAATGTTTTAGTGGTGTTGGAAAATGAGATTGAAATTATAGACTGTTGCTCCCACCAGCTTCATGAAAAGCAAGCTCTGGACGAATGAAATGGTAGAGAAATAACTTTGACCAGCAGAGATAAGGAAGCCAGAGACCATATGTTTCAACAAGTTAATCAGTATCTAATATTAATACTGCCAGGAAAAAAGAAAGCTGCCATAAAGACAACATTTTAAAAATGGTAGAAATTAATGCCATGCAAAATAAAAGTAAATACTGGAAGGAGAGTGATCTTCCAAAATTCAAGACATGTAAGTAACAGGAGAGAAAAATTACTTTTAGCCAAGGTATTCTTCTCTGCTTCTTTATTGCAGGGGGGGAAAGCACATTTGGTGCCAATAACACCAAGGTCGCATGTTCATTACTGTACAGGCCATTCAATTAAGAATTGGACTCGATGATCCCTGTGGGTCCCTTCCAACTCAGAATATTCTGTGATTTTGCCAGAATATGCAAATGGTAAACTGCAGGAGTTCACTGTAGCGTATACTGCAAAGGAGTGGTGGCAAAAATGTGCCTGAGGTTGCTGAGGCTGAGAAGTAAATAAAACTGCTCAACAGCCTGGTCCTTCACTTACTACCCAATGCTCTGCTCAGACATTTGTGTGCCAACTTGCCAGCGGCTGGCTGTGCTGGGCAATAGGAAATTGGCAGGAAAAAATCTCCCAAATGGCTGAAAAAAAGTCACTGAATTGTTTTGCTGCTTTCTGGACTCCTTTGGAGAGCACAGATGGGTATGAAAACCATTTGTTATTTTCCAACACTTATGAAGTACTAAAGATGTCAGAAAAAAAAAGTGCTGGAGGTGTCTGAGCCAGCAGACACAATTGCAGATGATGTCAAAATGTTTAATGTAGCATCTCCCTACTGCAGCGTACATGACACTGGGAGGGAGAGCTTTCTTTGCAGATAGAGATGTTATTATAACTTTTAAAGGGAGATACTGTGCACCTGGAGCCACAGTGATATCAAACAAGTGAGAGTGCCGTGGTTTGCACATTAGCCCCCAAATGCAAATACCTCCCATCAGGGCACCCCTAGGCAACTTCATAATCTCACCAGCCATTAACACAAGTTTTTTCCATCTTTACTTCTTTGTACTGTACTACATATCTCATCCACCTCTGCCCTGGGGAGTGTTAATTTATCTGCACTGCTTCACTTTCCCAACAAACTTTGTTACTTGGAGGAGAGTACTTTCTCTTTCAACCCCTCTACTTTTCCTCTCCTACCTCTTCAAAACGCTCCTACCCTACCGAAGATATTTTTTTCTTTCCAAACTAAAGAAAACAAAATTATAAACCTGAAGTGAAAAATCATAGTCTAAATGCTAAAGACAGATAAAAGGTGGGAGAAAAAACAGAAAGTCAAAGTCATTTTCCCAAGGATAGCTATGGAGCCAGGAAAAGAAAGCAGGTCTCCTGGGATCACACCAGGCTGCAGCCACCTGGGCTGTGCTGGCTGCAGGAGCACCCGGTTTTCCTGGCCTGACCTTGGATCAGAGCAGCAGCAGCAGCTGCAGCCGCTCTTTTATTCCAGCAGCAGCTGTGCAGTTGCCAAGGGGCACAGTGAGCACTGAGGCCTTGCTGGCAGCTGGTTAGCACTGGGCTCTACCTCCCAGAGTAGAGGATGAAGGAGATGTTAGGCATGGACACAAGTTTCTTACAGAAAGTATTATTAAAAGAGAGGGTCATTTAGTACAGGAAGTGATGGTGTGAAATGGTTGTGGTAATTGCTTTTGGTAACAGCCTCTATTTGTCTCCTCATGAGCAATGAGCAACACTTCTCTGGAGGCAGGCAGTGAGCAAATCTGGCAGCTTGTCAAGGCATATACAATGTGCCCATGATACGGAGGGATATATTTACTCTGGAGCCAGGTTCTCCTGCCCTGCACAAGGGCTGGAGTGCAGTGAGTCACAGATATGTTCAGCAGGGAGGTTGCGGTAGATTGAAACCTGTGGCCAAAGGTTTGCTCTGCAAGGTTGCCTACCTGCTGGAATTGCCTCCTGTTCATGGGAGCAACGTTCAGCCCTTAGCCACAATAAACCTGTATATTAACACATAGTTTATGATCAACGCTTAGATCTCTACTTTGTTCAATCAACAGTCCTGTGTCTAACAAGAGCCTGAAAAGGTCAGAGTCCACCACGTCCTTCCTTCAGCTCACCAGTGTTTAAAAAGCAACTTGTCCTCTTTTAGCTGTTAGCCGAGGAGGAAGAAGAGGCCAGCCAGAGCACATAGCCCTTCTGGTTGGACTGCACGGGCATGGAGCAGGCTGTTAGGGTCCTTCTGTCTTCCTCTGATTCTTTTTCTGCACTTCACCTGAAAAGCTGCTCTCTCCTCTGTTTGTGGTCTATTTGTGCATGTTTGGGGAGGCTGAGCTGTTGCTGTTACAGTCCCTGCTGCCATTAGCATACAAATTCCATCTTGGTTGTCACATGGATTTATGTCTTACACAGGAGTTTTGTGGGTCTCCTATGTCATTGTGAAATCGTTTGTTTTATGCAGATAGTCTATGAGATAAGATATTTTGACTCTCAGTAAGCAAGGCAGAAATCCTGTTTCACCCTTAGGCATGAAGCACAGGTTTCCCCTGTGCTACAAAGTACGGGAGTAGGAGTTAAGCAAAGAGAATAAAGTCTTTGAGATTTCTGTTCAAACACTTGTCATAACACAGGGCAGAGAACTTCTGCACGAGCTCCTTATGTTGCTAGAGAACTAGATTTAAAAACTTCAGGCTTGAAGATATCATAGTATTTAATTGCCCAAGAAAATATGCCTATGGGAGATTAGAAGTATCCCCAAGGGATGATAATTCTGAATGCACAATAACTTTCTGAGATTCAGCAGTTACTTAATTCTTACCATGTGCTGCTCTTACTCTATGAGGCTCTGAGATCACGTGCCACATATTCCATTCTCTCCTTCTCAGGGGATTCCCACTGCTTAGACAAGCAGCCCATGTTCATTCTGGGACAAAATGAATTCCACTGTCCCCAAAGATGTGTGCAAGGAAGTTTGTGAGAGCTTTCCTTGCAGAATTCTTCTGCTTCGAGTTTGCCCTGAGGGACATCCTGCAGTATTGGAAGCTCAATGCAGTAGTTATTAGTGCATAAAATTACTGAAATTTGTACTTTTGTAGAGGAGAGAAAGAATAGGAATGAGAGAGGAGGGTTTTGATATCTGCTGCGGGAAAAGTAGGAGATGGGAACAGCCTACTAGCAGTGAGAGTCTGTGTCATGAGAGCAGGAATAAAGACAAATTTCTTGTTCATTGGTATATAGGGTAAAGAGGAGCTATGTGTAAACCAGCATATTTTAAGCAGGACTAGTAGGCAAGAAACAGGGCAAATATAGTCTGAAGGAAATAAATAGTAATGGTACCTCTGAAAGGAGATTTGGGCAAAGAGAATCACTATTGTATAAAGTGATTAGCTGTTCTAATAGAAAACAATGGCAAAAAAGGCAGAACAGAATATTTTTATAACACTATTTCTGTCATGTAGAAGAGCTCTATATTGAGATTGTTTTGAAACACCCACATATTCTCCCCGTTACTACACACCTGAACATATTTTCATGACTGTGTTTCTTCAAATAATTTGTTTCATTGACTCTTTTTAAAAATTTTCTAGACTCATATCTAAATGGTGTTTGGATGAAGTTGCCAGAGATTTTCAGCCAAAATCTCTTGCTTGAGCACTCTCAATGATCACCATATGTTGTCATCTTTCTAGCACAAGTGTCATCAATTTTCTTTCTTAAGAGGTTACTCTGGAAGTTAATAGCAGTTTTGCTTGAGTGTTGATTTATCCCACTACCTTGTCATCTAAGCAGAGGCTAATACAAAATAATTTCGTCTTTCTGTTGTCTGTTCACCTGGCTCTCCTCTTCTTTATGACTCTGACAGCACTTGCAGTTATTTTGCAACAGTAAACTGTGTAACTCACAGGAGTCATCAAGCAGAGTTCAGCTTCTCAGTCTGCAGATGCAGGCTCTTAAATGACATTAGTCATTAAGTAGGGAGTGTTGTAGGTTGCTAGTTTCCTTGGCAGTAGGATATTCTGGCCACAGCTGACATTATAATTACAAACACAAAGTTCTGATTTTAGCTGGGTGTAATGAAGCAGCAAGGAATGAAAGTGAAAAGATAGTTGTCAATGAAAAAGTATATATAGTGGATTCACAAGCAATTTTGAACATTGCAAGGAGGTGAATTTATCAGTCTAGTTCATGTTAGAAAGGTATTTTTAAGTTACTATGATTGTAATATACATGTAGGCCATGCTGGCCACTCAGGTGGTGAAAAGGCATTTGGCTTTCAGCCTTTTGCCTCAGTGCTTACACAGCATCCGTGGTACTTTCTGTAACCACATACTTGAATATGTGGCATTGCCTTTCTGCTGTTGCCGAGGTTTAGCTAAAATTAAACTGACTTCAAACTAGTAAACATGAATCTTAATTCTCCTTGCTTGGCTAGTACCTGTATCATAGGGAAACTTGTGCTATATATGATCCATCCTCCATCTTACCCTGTTCTTTCTTTTTATCCTCCCTATTTTCATCTGTCATTTCTCATCTGCTTTGAACAGTCCTCTTTTTCTGATCTGCTATGTGGGCTTTGGGCTCTCCCTTTAGCTGGTGGCACCAACACCCTTGTGCTTACATGTTCTAGCTGCACTGCTCTGTCCCCGATTCCTCTTTAGGGAAGATGGACTTTGAGGGCTGTTGAGTCACACAATGTCCCCTGAAGATGGACCTGCAGGTTCCAAGAAAACTCTGCCAAGCTACTTTGCAGATTGCATGCTATAAACAAAGCTTTAGAAAATGTCAAATGTTGGTTTATATCAAATATATGTGTCCAGTCTCATAAAGTAGCCTGATTTGCAAAGCTTCATATGAAAGGCCAAGAATACCTCTAGTGTGTCTAAGATCTTTGTCCCAAGGATGGGAGGTTACAGGAATTATTTTGTCTTCATTTTTTGTATGTTAGTTTTACACTATTGGAAATGGCAGGTTCATTTTTGCTTTCCAAAGGAAAACATACAACTTCAGGAAGATGATTTCTTAGATGCCTTCAGCCTGGTGTATAAATATAACCAAGCTGTATAACAGATAAAATGGTGTTATAAACAGAAATTTGGCCTTGACTGAATACAATAATACTTACATATTAGTTTTGTAGGTTTTCTAGGGATGTTGCTGAAGTCATTAATAAATTTCCTACAACTGAGATTTGTAAAAAGCTGTAAAATGAAAAGAAGTTGCTGTTCAATTTAAATAGTTTTCTTAGGTGCCATAGTATTGAGATAACATATAAACCCTAAATTAAAGTTGGTCTGTGGTGTGTCATTTCATTGTCTAAGCAGATCTGGCAGAGTAAGTTTAAAAGCCATGATTAATAGTAAATATTAAAATAGCTTTGAAACACCCATTTTGATAGTTTCACATCTTTTGACAGCAGAGGTCTTAAAAAAAAAAAAAGTGTAGCATTTTTGTCAATCCCCCACCCCCTGCTTTTAGTCTTTTCTTTATGAAAACATCATAAAAGACTAACACTTTACTTTAGATTCAATCAATTTCTTTTATTGTTTTTCAAATATCAAAGGAGAAATGTTTGACTGATGTAAATATTTATTTGTGCTCTGTAAAGCTATTCTGCAAGAAGTCCTCAAGAGCGTATCTGCTGTACTCAGGCCAGTGGATGGTAAATTTGGCCAAGACCTAGGAACAGATCTTCACCTCTGCTGGGCCCATAGCTATTGACAGTTTGACAAAGACCATCCGATGATGATCCATCCTGCAAGCTGACAGCACCAAACTTTCCTCGAGATCTATCTCAGCCGGAGGTAGATTATTAGTTTCTAGACTGATACCAGTCAGGGGAGAGAGTGATTCATGCTGCCTGAAGATAGGTGCCTGAAAAGCCTTTTGTCTCTCTCTGTTGACTCCAATAACCAGTTTGTACTTGGTAGTTAACTTTATTGGCAAAGGGAAGTGTGGAGAACCCTCCCTACCTTTTTATGTCCCACAGTGTAAAATACTGGATCTCAGTACTGGGAGAAGTGTGTTCATGCTCAATGTAAGCAGTCACAGGAAGTTGTGAGCTCTCTGCTGAGTAGACTGGAGACTGTTGACCGTGTTCTGAAGTTTTGTAAACTTCTAACTCAGTTCTTATTCGGCAGTGCTCTCTGTGAAACATTTCCACTTAGTCACTGGCTATTCAGCACGAATGATTGATCACAAACATTCCTCTAATATAAATCAGTCTTATCATGTTTAAACACAGTTATAACTTCTACCAGCCAGGATGTTAAGCATACTGGGAGTGCGAGGGACAAAACCAGCTGGAACTGAATCCATATTGCCATAGAGCTGCTTTGCACAGTTGGAGAATTCCTGTGCAGAAGGAACTAAGAGCTTCAAATTGTTTGGCCTTAGGAGCACGTGATCTGCCTTTCGTTTTATGCTTTGATTTCAGTCCCCTATTTGGGCTAAAAATAAAAAGACAGAGATGTTAAATATGCTGGCATTTTATTTATTCCACTAATTTCATTATCATCTTATAGTAGAGAGTGTCTTAACACCAAGTACTTGTTCCATATTTCAGAGGTTTCTTTCATGCTGCCGGGAGATGCATTTTCTGATTTTGAAAGTACCATAAAAGTACAGTGAACTCACTCAAGCTGACTCACGGTTGGAGCAGATGATGTGTACAGCTCAGCTGATTCTGGATAGCATCACAGGTTATTTATACAACATGTTTAAGGCTTTCAAGTGACCTGTTTATTCTTCCTTATTTAAAATTTAATTTTATACCTGGCAGCCCTTGGATATTTCTATAACTATTGAGTCTGCTACACCTTGTCCTTTTTAGCGGAGGTAAACTGAATACAAGTGGTGCAATGTTTGTGTGGAAGCTTTTTCATTTTTGGTTGGGAAAGGACAGGACAAGTGAAAATGAAGGTTGTCGTTCTTGTAATCTGGACATATTTGTGTCAGTCATACTCTTAGCCTTGACCTCCACGTGCAAACAGGAACTTGAGTCACTTGTGGGAAAAGGTGCAGACTTGCTTGTGACACTTTACCTGCAATGGAGGGTTTGTCCTTTGCTCTGATTCAGTTGTTGAAGTAAAACCAAATGACACAGCACTGATAAATCCATATCCTGAGCTGCTTGTATTGCCTTACTCTCTTTTTCTTACTGGATTTACTACCTTAAGAGCACTGTGGTATCTCTGGAAATAAGTTTTTTCCAGGAATACAGAAAAGTCAGCTAATTTAATTTTTTTTTTAAACTAGATCATTTCTATAATTTTTACAGAATAATATTCTGTATATTTCTAATATTTTTACAGAAAGTATTGAATCATTTAGTAAAAGAAATGCTCAGTTATAAGATAATTTATGTCTAAAAGGCAATCCTAGGATGGTCATATTAAATACCTTGCTATGTGACAGAGGAGATCTCATCCACCATACTACACAATATGCACACGAGTTAATTCCATGTAGGAGTCCATTGACTGGCTTATCACATGATATTCTCGTATGGCATTTACAGTTTAATATCCTTAAGCTTATATCTAGTTGATAGTGTCCCCTCACTGGCACAGGGTGCTTTCCTGGCTGAGGAAGGAATGTGAATTCTTGCATATCGTTTCTTAAATTTTAGCTGTTACCCCCTGACATCTTCCTTTCTTTCCAGTACTGGTAAATAAAATTTTATATTATTACATTTCTTTAAGTAAGCAAAAAGAGGTGGATTAATTATTGTGTGAATAGAATCTGAATCTTGATCTGTTTATGCCTTTATATATACATACACACACATATAGATATGTGTGCCTGTATGTGATTTAGAAAGGTTTCCAAGTTTTCTGCTCTCATCCTCCACTAAGAAACAACTAATTTCTCTTCTGCACTAAAAAAAAGCTTCATTTTTTAAACTGTGTCAGAGTGGTAACTGTCTATATTATGTGGGTTTAATACTGTTTCAGAACATTTAAATAACTAAATGTAGTAGCTATTTAATGATTTCTTGAGAATTTATAGGCTATACTATATGGGCTAAGTTCAGGACAAAAATAGTTCTGCTTTTGATTTCTTTAGGAGTGTTTTTACAATATGCTCTGAGAAGAGTGACAAGTTTCATATCAGCATTTAAGTTCCCATGTTTCATACCCCACTGATGTTCCTATTTGTTGTAGAAATAAGTAAGATTTGCCACACTGGATTTTGGATAGACAGTTGCTCTAACTGATGCTATCAGATGACCCTTGGATGCCACCACTACTCATGATTTTTCAAAGGAAAACATGAACCTTAGTGAGCACGAGTTGGTGAGAAATTAGTGAAGCCTCTTCTGCTCAGCGTTTGTACCTTTATGGTTTCTTTGATTTTTAAACGAGCTACGGTAACATTTCAATTTGATATCAAAATCTATTGTGCAACTATTGTTCTTCTGCTCTTCTGTGTGGTCCTTGGGTAGCAGCGTGCAGACTGCAGTGCTTATGGTTGCTGCACCCTACTTCTGACAGGTTGAAGGACGCTGCTGTGCTGCTGGCATAGTGCAGCAGTCCTGTGCTTATGCCATTTTCTACATTATTAGCCCTCTGGTTTGAGCCACCTCCGTGAGGAAATGTCCCATTTGGTAACTGCCAAAGCTTTTTGTTTCACAACCCTTTTTCTGTGAGTGGATCATGTCCCCACCCCAGGTCAACCTCCCCACAAACCTCCATCCCAGGTCAGCCTCGGTGCTGCTCTAAGCATTGTGCCTGTGCTTGAGAGTTTTCCCAGCTGCTCAGCTGCTGCAGTACTTTTGGCTGCTGATGCTGCTGGCCAACTCTTCCATCTCCCTGACATGTCCTCTCATTCTCCCCCGTCCTCTCTCAGACCTCTGGCTTCAGACAAGCCTTTCAGAGCACTGACAGAAGCAGCCAGAACTAAAGCTCCATCTGAGTAGATCTGAGGGCAGAGAAGGAAGAAAGGCATCCCCTTGGAAAGAAAGAAAAATGAAATCCATTATTAGTTCAAAATAAATTCTTCTGTTAAAAATATAACTCAGGCAACCAAAAATATTCATGCCTCGTCTCTTTTTGCATCTGCTGGAAATCCACTAGCAGATCCAAGCACTATGGGGCGCACATAGATACACCAGTTTCTAGTGACGTGATGAAAAATCTGTTAAGTTTCCATATTCAACTGGGCTTAAAAAAATGAGCCAACAATGCAGAAATATAATTTGTCCATACTAAGTTGAAATATGACATATATACTACTTTCTAATATACTACTGCCAGCTTGAAATTATTATTCAAACATGCAGATTTGGGTAACCCAAAATAATAGCATAGCTACCTATTCTCTGTGGTCTGCTTGTTCTGTTGTTCCACCATTCTTTAAAAATTATTTTATTGAAAACACTTTTGTAGGCTGGCTGGCTGTCTTCCTGGAAAATAACTTCTGAATAAATAATAGGACTTGGTGGAAACTCCATGGAAACTGAGGGGTTGTCAGCTCTGTTTCCAGCTGTTGTCCTCATCCACACCTCTGTTGTAACCACCTGATCCATTAAAGTGTAAGTCCAACTTTTTCCAAGTTTTTCCCTTCACATTTCTACTGCACAGAAAATTTTGATTAGGTCCTTTACAAGTCCATAAACTTTATCCAGACAGGACTCAGAAATTACCAGTTTGGTTGTAGTAGTTTGGTAAACCTGTTTAGTCTGAAGCCCCTTGGCCTCATAGACTGACTTAAATTGCAATACTGAAAAGGGAAATTAGTCAAAATCAAGCATGTTTTTGATTTTTGCACAATATCCTGTGCAGCTGTTTTTGCAAATGCTGGGCTCATTTTCCTCTGAGCTCCTAAGTCTAGAGTTCCCTGCAAGGTTTGGTATCTTAGCCAGAGTATATATTTAATATAATAGCAGTATAAAGAAATAAAAAGGAAAATGTAGGGACTATAGAATAATTATATTTCATATGAAAAACTGGTTGGTTTTTTTTCCTAACGACACTGTTTTATTTTATATTTTAAGTTTCTATTTTCATAAAACAGAACTAGTTTCTTATTTTTTATTTTACTCACTTGTAAAGACAGCGAGAGAAAATAACACCCTGAAGGTTCTGGCAGAGGCTTTTGAAGAGAGAAACTGTACAATAGGTGTGGTGTGCTTTCGTCTGGGTAATAATTCTGCAAGGCAGGGCAGTGTTGCTTCATGTGGGATTGTCTCGTTTGAACACTGCTAAATGAGTGGTTACATTATGATTTCTTTTCCCACTAAATATTGTGGATTTCAGTAAAAAGGGTCAGAATTTGTCACACACAAATAATTTGGAAAAAAAGAGGCAGCAACTTTTAAAAGATAATTAAAAATACCTGTATTTAATATATAAAGACACCAATCCTCCACTGGAGAGTAGGAAAAAGGCATGGCTGGCAGGGGGCTGTCCTCCTGTCTCTTGGACAGGAAGAAAGTTCCTCCCCTAGTTTTCTGAAAAATTAAATAGTGCCAGCAGACCTGGAACTCTAGTATTCTTCTTTATTGCTGCACTAAATTGAGTCCAGTAGTGGTGAGATGTCTGTCAGGACTGAGATAGTGTCAATGGCGTTTACTGCAAGTCATTAAAAAGAGGACTTTCTGTTTGCAGTGCATCTGTATTAAAAACAAACAGCAGCAACAACAACAACAAACCAACAGCAGGTTTTTTTCCAGCTTAGTCTGAAAACATTTGGATGAGCCAGAAGTTGCTGGACCTGCCTGTCTCTCAGCTCAGAGCTGTACCTGACCACAGGGCTGTAAAGCTCTGCTGCCTCTGCTGTTGTCCAGCCCACATCCTCTGGGCTGCCTCAGAAACTTCAGCTTTGCTGAAGGTCTGCCAAGGAACAGATATTCCAGATAGACCATTTTACATTCAACAATGCAGAATTTTTTTGTCAAAAATTGGTTGCAGAAGTAATTTTATAAATAGCTCTAGCTGAAATTCCTTTGCTTTTGCTATGGCACCAAACATGGAGATAGGAGATACTGTCTTTTAGTGTGACTTTGGACTAATTCTAGCTTAAAGAATAATTTTAATAGAGCTTGTAAGTTGAGTTTCGCTTTTCTGACTCTTTACAGAATTTATGATGCAGGTATCAGCTTGCTGGAGCTTGCCAGCATCCTTTCCCTGACAGCAGTAGGAACAGGAACTGTGACCCTGTGCCACATGGCTCCAGAGCAAGGCTGTGGAAGAAGGGACAGGTGCCTGCTTGCTCTGGTTTTTCCCAAGATTATTGATCGTTGCTGGAGACATAAAATAGGTTAAGTAGCTGTGGTATAATCATTCTTACTTTTGTGGTGTACCAGGTGTACAAGCCTTACTGAAGCCTCTTCTGCTATCCAGCAATAAAATATACCCTCTTCTTGTAGATTTGCTTTCAAATACATTTTCTGCTGCTTACTAGGACATGAGCTGATTTTTCAGCCTTTGCCTCTGTTAGGAGATTTGACAGATTTCTCTTCTCTGCGTGTTTTTGTTTAATTTGTAGGCACTTAATTTTCTGAAGAGATTTCTGTCTCTCTGCTGAGTTTTTCTTACAGTCTATGTAAGAAAATTAAATTACATAAATAGGCAGAATTTGGCTGGCAAATGGAGGGAGGAGGATTAATGTCTACAAGTATTCAAAGGGGCCTGACATCAAGGAAGGAGAAGAATTTTCTAGGAGTATCCAAGAGCTTATATTAGACTCAAGAATAACTAAAACAGAGCAAAAATGTATTTTTGGACTAGTACAAGGAAAAAGCTTCCCAAGTTTACTGCTTTGTAGAAGAGACTCCAGAAGTAAATCCTTATGCCTCATCATTTACAGAGTTCTCTGGAATTCTCTGGGTGGAAGCATGCAGTAGGATGGAAAAGATAACCTAAGAGTCATGATTGAAGTTGTCTAGGAGGAATAAATCTGTTATTGGTGTCATTTATGTGATGGCAGTCTACAAACAGAAAAGAAGACTAAAGGGAAGATATCACTCATGCCTTAGAACTTTAGCCTAAAGCTCTGATCTGCTATTGTATCTGTAGAGATGAACCCTGAAGATATGGCACCATGGAATTCCAGTGCCTGGAGGCCTCTGCAGAATGGCATTAATACTGACTGCAGAATCAGACCTGTGTCAAGAGACCCAGCTTCAGCTCGTATCCACTGAGGAAGTGTGCAGATAACACAGTCCTGGGTGTCTCCAGGTGTTTTATCTGGAGCTCTGGAAGACTTAGTTGCTGATGGAAAACACCCGTCTGCTTCAACTCTCCCATTCAATGACTTTATTCTGTTCTACGAAGTGGCAGAGATACCCTCCTCTTTAAATACTGGAGAAAGAGAGACTCCTGGCAGTTTCAAAGAGTACTCAGCAGCCCCGGATGAGGTACACAGGGTGCTGGTGCATGTTCAGACATCCTTACACAGTACTAGAATGGACTTGTCTGCCTGACTAACCTGATCTGTGAGCAGAGAACAAACTGCCCTTCCCCTTAATGTTTTAGAGTAACTTGTCTGAAAATGGTTGACTGTCGAAAGTGTTTGTGGCTTGGCCTCCTAGTCCCTTTCTAGGCAAATGAGAAGCCTTTGCAAACCGGATGATTACAGGACAACGCAAAACAAGCCCCAAACCTATGTTTGCTGTCTTGTTATGGGACTCATGTACAGCTTCTGTACAGAAAACTGCTTGGGGTCACATTATTTTAGTTCTGGACATTTACTTGCTCAGGTATGGAAAGTCTAAGTCTTCTATTTTTAAGAAATGTAATTGGAATATCTCCACCCCATAACTTATTCAGGGAACATAATTGAAGTTATGTGAAATCTGCATTGTTGAGATGAAGATGTGGGATCAGCAGCAATCCCTGTACTGCTTTCTGAGACAGTCTTACATGAGTTTTAGTACAGGCAGTCATTCAGTTTTTCCACTGAAGGATCAAAAATGCACACCGTGTTGGAGATGCAGCCACACAATAAAGTTGTCTGTTTCTATGACATGAAATTGTACAGTATGAGGCTTTGTTAAGACCTGCATTCACAGCTGTACTTCTTAGTTTCTCCTTAGACCCACCTTAGAAACTCTGCATGCAGGAGGACAGCTTTTCTTCCCTGTTTCCATACCTTCTCATCTCTTTCTCTCTTACTTCCTTTTCTATTTTTCTTCCACATTGTCTTCCCCCACCATTTGTTCTATTCAATGCATTCTACCAGCCTGAGTGGAAAAATATTTTAAAAATCCTGAAGGAGTCTTACAGGATGGAAGCAGCAGGAAATGAGGGTGCAGAAACAAAGAGGAAGCTCTTACTCATGAAATGGTGTGGCACTATCAGCAAGAGGGGAAAAATATGGTGAAGAGAGAAAGAATGTGCATGCTTAAAATGCAGCCTGCACTGGGACCATTCCTCTCTGCTTCTTCCTAGCTTTTGTCTTGCTGAACTGAGGACTTTGGCCTTTATCCCTACGGTTAAGGAATAGGAGAAACATAAAACCCCATGAAGCTAACCTACACCAAAAAGGGTGTATATAATATGCTTATTTTTGAAGGACATCAAGAAGTAACCTTTGAACTGAAGTTTACTCCAGTAAACAAGACAAGAACTTGAGTCTTACGATTGGATTGTGAGAGTAAATATTTCTGCTTGAAATATTTTTTACATTCCAGAAATAACTGGTGATTTATATGAGCTGTAGATATGCAACCCATTCTAAGTCACTATACTTATCCTTTCAAAATGGAGTGTTCACCCCTCTTCTAAATCCTTAACAAATATTTTAAATAAGTCTTATAACAATTTTTCTGTTGGACATGTACTATGTTCTCTTCCAGCTCACAATTATTTTTATTTAGAATTATTTTGTTTTTCATTACCGGATAGTCTGAGCATGTCTGTTAAATCAAAATGATCTGAGCTGGACTTAGTTAGTTATTGGTACCCCTCCAGCAATGGCCAAATACATAGGAAGGTTTTCAGTACATGCCTAGGGAGGCCCTGTGGTTAACTGGAGCTGGGCTCTGTGGTGTCATGGTTATGTTCTTTGTAATATCTGAAGTAGGTAGGGGAGAGCTAGTTTACACATACCTGCACATCAGCCAAAATTACTGCAGAAGCTACAGCCAACCCATACCTGGGTCTTCTTCAAGCCAGCTTACATTTAAGATATCTTAATTACTGTCCTAAAATCAAGTTGTTGCAGATCACATCTATGAAATTGTTTTCATTTTTTTATAATAAGAAACAAAGTATCTTTGTTTGTCAGTTGTGATCTTGTTTTATAACACAGAAGACCTATATACCTCTCAGCAATCTTGGAAGACTTCATGTTTGTGCAGCCATAATATCACATTTAATGGGTCTGTGGCTATGTCAATGAAAGAGATTCATAATGTGAGAATAGAACTAAGATATTGTAATTCTTTACTCAGCACGGTTTTGTGCTCGAACAACTGACCTGATGGGGCACTGAAAGGACTTCTTTCACACACTTGTCCCCCATTGTGTTCTGCAGGGGCCTTCAGAGTGTTAGAAGTATCTGACACAATTCCTGCTTTGTAGCAGTCCTGCTTACACCATGTTGGGTCCAAAGTAGCTGAAATGCTGAGTCTGTTACAGTGAAAGAGGCTCTTTATTCGTAGACCATAAAGCCATAAGGGGATCCTTGAGATCATCTAGTTTATCTCCTACATAACACAAGCCTTGCATAAATACCTATTTGAATAAAGCATATATTTCAGAGAGCTTTTCAGTCTTGGCTTGAAAGCCTCAGCTGATGGGGAATCCACGACAGCCAGCCCTTGCACGTTCTCTCAGTGTTTGCAATTTACAGCTTGATGTCTGTTGCCAATATACAGCCTACATCACACTGCTCCTGTTTCCAATCTGCTCTTGTTTCCTCTGGACTGCAACCAACTCTCATTTTTAACTTTTTCTTGTACAGAAGACAGAACAAAATATAGAGTAGAATAATACTATATGTTTAGAGAAAACATTTGTAAAAATATTAACATTCAATTTCTATGTGCTTTTATTAAAATATATGCTAGTAAACTCCTAATATAATTTTTCAAGATTTACCATAGAATGCTAGTGAGAAGTATTTAGGTGAGTATATGTTACAGGTGCAGGTAAACTCCAAGGGCATTTTCAGGCAGGCTTGTAGGAATTTGAGCTCTCAATGCCTTTGGAAAGGAATGGCTCTTTGTCATTTCACTCATTTCCCATCAGTCCAGTACAACTGGAACAGGTCAACAACCCATGGGGGTAGGGCTGGATTAGCATTCAGCTGGTCCCAAGCACAGAATTCTGGTGCCTGAAGTTGCTTGTCGCTGTCCTTGTGTATGAGACAGGTGTGTTCAAACATTGCCATGCTGTTGGGACGTTTGCTAGCACTCTTAATTAATTTGATGTTATTAAGTTCTCCTGTGATGTTGTAAAAAACCCATTTCAAGCAACAAACACAAAATGAGCAACTACACTTCCAAGTAACATAAAAAATTATGGCTATTTACAAAAGATGGGAAAAGTGTTTATATATACTTCCATTAATTATGTGCAGCTGCTACAGCAAACTGTCAACACACACTCACATCTTTGCAGCAGTATTTTTGGAAGTGTATTTCCTGCAAGCCAGAATGTGGATTTAGATAGTGCTAAAATTTTTTCATCAGTTTGCTTATCATGGCATCCTGAAAACAGATATTACATAACTCAAATTGACTGGAATGTTTGGTAGGGCAGGAATTTAATTTGAAACCTAAAAATAAGATATCAGTACTTACTATTACATGTCCTTAAAAAGCCTGTGAATGTATCTGTTCTTCCTCCCCTCTTTTTTACTTAATGCTGAAGAACTTTCTAGGTTAATGATACTTGCAGGCATAAATTCTTCTCCCAAGGCATCTACTTTTCCATCTCAGATTGGTCACTGCAGCTATGTGGAAACATACCTTGTTATGTGAGGCAAAGAGGAGAAACAGGGGAGATGTCCAGGATTCTCATTTTTTAGGATGGCCATCCTGGAGGACTGGAATACCATAATGTTCAGCCAGTTACTCAGAGTCTTGACACAAACAGGAGTAAATGAAAAACAAATAAAACTACTCATTTATGTAGCTGGAAAAAGGTAACATGAAATGCAAAACATGCAAAAATACATGAAAGGAAATGAAAATAAAAAAAAAAAACCCAACACTCATATCTGCCAAGGGCTCTGGTTAGCACTGAATGTCCTTTCTCCCTGAATGAGTCATCTCTCGACCTAGTGGGTGCTTTACACTGGTCTCAATTCTATAGCTTGAGGTTGCTTTCTCAGAACAGTTATCTCCTAGGGGGCCCCTAGGTATCTTCCTAGCCCACTTCAGAGTCAAGGCTCCCTTCTCTACCCCTATGTCAGCTAGTTTTTATTAATGCAAGCAAGGAAGGGTTTGCACCCTTCTGCCAGTAAACTGGCATTTACAGCAACTTGCTGAGGTGAGTTTGGGATTGAACCTCAATCCGGTAATCATGGACATGGTTCTCTTTTCCAAAGAAGCTGTGCCAATTACTAGCAGTAGGCAGGAAATTGAAACTTCACATCTTTTCAGTTAGATCAGTTAAATAACTTCACACATGCACAGAAGCTAGAGTCATAGAATCATAGAATCATTCAGGTTGGGAAACACCTCTAAGATCATCAGGTCCAACCATTAACCCAGCATGGCCGAGTCCATCACAAAACCATGTCCCTAAGAGCCACATCTACACGTTTTGTAAATACTTCCAGGGATGGGGACTGAGCCACTTCCATGGGGAGCCTGTTCCAAAACTTGACAATTCTTTTGGTGAAGATATTTTTCCTAATATCCAATTTGAACCTCCTATGGTGCATCTTGAGGCCATTTGCTCTTGTCCTACTGCTTGTTACTTGGGAGAAGAGATCAAACCCTACTTTGCTACAACCTCCTTTCAGGTAGTTGCAGAGACCAATGTGGTCTCCCCTGAGTTTCCTTGTCTCCAGCTCCCTTAGCCACTCATAAGACTTGTGCTCTAGACTCTTTATCACTTTATGCTGTGTGATCAATCTGTGAAATGGCACCAAGAACCGATTGCTTCGGAATTTTGGAAATGAAGTCTGAAGAGTCCTCCTGTAAGTGCTTTCCCTTGTTCTTTCTCCCTCTTCCCCCCAATTAAAGCAGACCCATGGTAAGCACAGATACAAGAAAGCATAGTAAGTTATAACAGGAAGGTTTCTTTTTCTCTGGGTTTCTAGGTCTCTTGGGACAGGGATAAAAATATTTATAGCTATATAAAGAGTGAAAGTGAGTACTTGATTTTACTTACAAAGTGAAGCACAGGTCCTTTAACAGAATCTCTGTGATAGGTAATTTTATCACTTGAATCTTGTCCCAGCAGTTGTCTTTTGAACTGTAGAGGTTGCTGAACCGAGTGGGCTTTACTTATCATTGCCACTCTGTTATTTGACATCACACCAAAATGACAGTATTCCCTTGCTTTTTGGCAAGCCACTACATAAAATATCTGTTTACTTTCTGAAGCTGCTAAGTTAGGCAGAGTTATAAATAGAAAAGTAATTCTGACAGAGGAAGCGGGGTGAGGTTTTATTGGCAAGGTTATCTGTCCTGTGGGGTTTTATAGCGTACTTAGGCTCGTGTTTTGCTCAGCCCTTTTAGTCCCATTCCAGGCTGATGCTTTGACACGAATTGTTGGCTTCTCAACCAAAAAAGCAGCAATACAGCGGTTGTTGTGTGCCATCTAGTGTTCCCCACATGAAGTAGACGTCCTGAGCAGGGCTGCCTGGGCTCCCAGGCACGGGTGTTCCACCTCTTGCCCGTGTAGGACCATTGCAATCCTGCCCCCGGTGCACAGCGCTGGCGAGCGGGAGCTGGGAACTCGGTGTGCTCCGTGCTGCTGGCACAAGAAAGGGTGGAAAGGGAGGAGGAAAGGGAACGGTGTCGGGGGGAAGAGCGCTGAAACAGCTCTTTCAGGTTATAGATAGATACCACAGTTTAAATATCGCCTCCAGCCTGCACTGGAGTACAATAATCACTGGGACACCTCACAAGCAGAATGCAATAGACTGTAGCACAGCAATGCTGTGACACTCCCTGAAACAGAAATTTGGCCAAAGCAAATGGACTGAATGTCCCTGTGCTGCAGCTGGATACCGTGTAAGCCTAATACAGACTAATACAGATCCTGTTTTGGTGCTGTATGGGTCTCATGTCCAGGGTCCCTGCAGGAGATGTGATCCTCACAATAAGCAGTCTACACACTTGATCTCTGTAAATTATTTTGGTTTAGTCTGTTGCTCTTCCAGTGCGTCTGTTTTTATTGATCCCAAAATAACTAAACCGAATACCTTGAGAGGGTTGTCACAGTAAGAGACTAATTTTAAATGGTGTAAACAGAGTACGGCTGGAGAGCTGAGAGGCTTGCAGGGAATGCAGCAACACCAAGGTGGCTTGAACTTTATAGTTATAAAGGTTATAAACAAGTCTGTGAAAATTTAGAAAATTGAATTCACATGGCCCAAGTCTCTGACAACTAAGCCTTGGAACTTGTCACATAGCTTTGGCCTTGCTTATGTGAGTTTTGTGGATGACCACATTTGAAACCACACATTGCTCTATGCTTTAATGAGGAAGTGAGGTGTTGAGAAAGGGAACATTAAATGGAATTGAAAACATTTGAATTAGAGAAAAAACCCAAACTACTGGGTGTGGGAAGGGAAGGAAGCAGGCCTGAGCAGCAAGTCAAAGTTCAAGCTGGATTTTGACTGGGCATATTTTTATCAGGCCTCTTCGTTCCAATTTAGGTAAATGTAAGGTTTTTTTGAGACATAATTCTTTCTAAAAGAAAGTCAGCTTAAGCAAATGTAGATAAACCATGTAGAAAGTAAGACTGAACTGGTAACTAATTTTCTGGGTATTCTGTGGTTGTAGGTAAAGTTCAGAAGGAAAATGCTTATTAGTAGAATGCTTATTATTAAAATGCTTACTATTATGAAAAGAAAATTGGTTCAAGAAGAGCAGTTGCTAGAATCACTAGGAATAGTTGAACTGCCTGACATTAAGAGTGTATGATGTTCTTATTTTTGGGATCCTTCAGAAAACCAAGGCAATCCACTATGTGCATGCAGTGAATCCACTGGATAAAAGCAATAACTGAAAATATTTGTGGTGATGACCACATGTAAAAATGTTTCAGTTTTAGAGGCTGACCTCACAGACAGTGCGCAGCCCAGAACAGGCAATTTTACACCTCCACAGCAGTGACATCTTTTAATTCAATGGATTTTGGCCTCTACAACCTCTGCTCATCCCCTTTTTAATATCGTAATAAATACTTTTTTTCTCCCAGTACTTTCCACTTTCAGTAGTTAAAGCAAGAAGTTAAACAGGCTTTGCAAAAATTGATTTAAAAAAAAATCAATGCACTTGAACTAGCCCAAGAGATATCTTGAAGACAAAAGAATAAGTATGTGCCTCTTTATACTAACCACTTCTGCATTTTTTGGATTTAAATCAAAATTCTATTGGAAATTCAGGGTTCTTTTTCTCTTAAACATAGCTTCTCTAAATCATGGACTGTGTCTCTGACTTTTCCAATTAGTTTGTTATTGACCAGAATATCTAGTCAAAGATTCATGTGCAACCCGGGTCTCCTTTGCTTCTTCCATGATCCATCGGGGGAGTCACTGCTTAGTAATGCCTCCCCTGGACTTCGAACAGAGAAAAACCTGGGGAGGAGTTATTTCTGTGTAAGAGGACTCCAGATGAATAGGTGATCATCGTTAAGTCAGTGCAATGGGAGGAGTTTTTCTTTTCACATCCTGTGGACTTTGAGTGAAAAATGGTAATTAAAGACAGCAGAGGATACCAGCAAATTCCACTTCAAGTTAGGGTGTGAAATACATAAATATACATTGGCAATGTCATCCAGAGGCTGTCCCCAATATCAAAGGGCATTTGTGAACTGTGTGTGTAGATTTATCCTAACTTTTACACTACTTATTCTTTTTAATTTTTTGTCTCTGTGTCTGTGGTATGCACAATTCAACTACCAGCTGATGGGGCTGGGCACTTCCTTGTATACAATGTTAATAATGGGGAAAAAATAAACATTGCGCACAGCAGCATAAAATGATAAAGCAGCCAGTTTCCTAAATGAAAGATGAGATAAAGCTTGGGTCTGTAACTCAGGAAACACATCAGCATTTTCATCACACGCAGCCTGGAATGCTGGCTATAAACAATAGCCTGGAAATGTAAGGGGAGGAAAGGAGGGAATTACTTAGTCTAAACAATTTATCTAAGGAAAGTTTAATGAGCTACTTCTGTGTTTCAGTACAAACACGGGGGTTTAGCTCAAATGAGCACAGTCTTTAAGGCGGTGCCTTACAGGATTGTTAGCAGCTGTGGAAGAGGGAGTGGCAAGAGGGTTGTGGAGAGGAGCTTTGTCTTCACTTTGAAGAGAGGGGTGCTCCATCCTAGGACAGGATAGGAAGAGTAAATGTCTATGAAGTCATTTACCTTTTCCTCTGACCTTCCACATTGCTCGATCTCAGTGATCCTTCATTTCCTACTTTATTCTGTCCAGCTCTGAAGGTGCTTCCACAGAAGACAATGCAGCATATTAAAATGTAGAAGACTTCCAGGGAAAAGAACACTAGACCTCTGCGGATTAGTTATTGTGGTCAGTCACATTTATGTGACAAGTAACTCCCTCTGTTGTACAAACATACATAGAAGAAACCATATGATAAAGATCTTCTGAGCTCTGTAATGTGAAGTGGGACAAAGACTGCCCAGAGTCTTTTATTTATTTTGCTCATGGTAGAGCTTAGCAGCCTCCACCTTGGAGCAGGACCCCATCATAGCAGCTCCAGTATGAAATGACAGGCCCTGCCTCAAAGTCTGCAGAAGCTGTGGTGAGACTCACCCAGTGAGTAGAGCACCTCAGCCAAGCTGACAGCTGGTGGCCTTTGTCCATCATCAGGATTTCATTTGAAGAGAGGTATCAGGCCTGAAAGAGGCAGGTAGATTTATGAAGTGATGGTGAGAAAGATGAAGTGGGACTTGCAGGTGAATCTTTCAAGGCTTACCACAGCTTCCTAGGCTTCCATTTTCCTTGAGATCAAGCTGTCACAATGAGGACTAGAAGGCAGAAATCCACAGTAAACACAGTATAATTGCTCTGGCAATCTTGTGGGCCTATCAGAGACATCCTGAAAAAGCTCCCTGTTAAAAAAGCTGCATTTATAAGGCTCTTGACCAACTGATTTAAGGGGAACCTGCCTCCTCCAGGCAGCAGAGAGTAGGGGGAGGCATTTATTGCCCAGTGTGAAGTGAGGGTACCCACGTGATTAAACCGAAGCCAGGTATAGTTCTTTGCTTTGGAAATTTTCAGAATGCATAAGTGGAGTTGTCTTTATTCGCACTGTCTTTCCTCCTTGGAAGGCTGGTCTCATTTCTGAGTGCCTATCAAGGGAGCTGGAAAAAATCAGAACTATGACAATATTTGAATAGTTGGCAACCTTCCCATGCTTTCACATGGCTTTTAAAACATAATGCTTTTGATGAACACATTGCTAGGTAACACTAAGGCTGAAACTTTAATTTCAAGGTAATTAAGTTATCTGTTCCTCACCATCAGGATTTTACTGAGAAAGGCTAAGGGCCCCTGCGAACCAGAAATCACAGTAGGAAAATGAATTTGCAAGTTTGGAAATTTCTAGATTTCTGTGCGTATTTATATGCTCACTGTCCACCAACTATTTGTTTTAAGGAAGTGGAGTCTGGAACTGAAACAATGGGTCTGAAGTCCTCATTAAATTGCCAGAAGGTCAACGGTGAATGCCAATTCACAAGTGCTAGCAAGGTAGTTTTAAAAATATCAGGAAACTGTGAGGAAGCTGAAGGAGTAAAGAGCTTTTCACTCAGCCTTTCACAGACTTCTGCAAAGCTCCCCTAACCCTCCAAGGTCAGCAGCCTCTTGCCTGTGGAAAAACCAAGTGTGTCTGTCCTCATCCCAGCTGGAGGCTTTACAGACTCTGCTGGCTTCTCCAGGGAGCATACGCGGGCTGCGTGTGTGCTCTTAACCTGACTTACTGGAGGATTCAAGTCTTTTCCTTAGGTATGCTTAGGGGACACAGGAGAAAAAAGTAGTTCTTTGGAGATGAAGTAATGGCAAATATCCTGGAGATGGAAAAGGGAGGCCAAGATTTAAACCTCAGCAACCTTGGCAGTGGAGTAACCTTTCCTATGTAGGATTTGAATAAAGGTCCTCTCAATGCATAATGCTATTTTATGATCTCTTTAAAGAGGAAAACAGTCTTGCCAGCAGAAGAATTCTCATATCGACAGTATTGAATATTTCAACAGAAAAGCCTTGATGAAGCGAAAGCCAAGAACATTAAGGATATTGAGGCCTATTTTCCCCTGCTTTTAAAAGCAGCATGAGTTGGTAAAAAGAGGCACTTTGTACCAAAACTTTTCTGACTGTAAATATCTTAGGAAATATTTTCTAGTTTGTAAGGAGAATTCATATTTTGGGACAAAAGCTTTGCCAATGAAAAAAACCAAGAAAGTATAGAATTATGTTCTAATTTGTAAGGTTGTGATTGTTCTGCCAGATGGCTGGACTTTTTACTGTGCCATATCATAGGTTAAACAGCAAACACAGCAATAGCAGAATATGGATTACACATCAAGCATTATGAAAATCTATCCAAACAAAATTGCTTATAAATTTCAATAACAGTATGACTATCATCTCAAGAAATAACTAGTGACCTGATATAGTTTTTAGTGCATAACGAATCTATAATTCTGACCAGGTGACATTAAAGATAGAAGTACTTTTAGTATATGCAGTATTATGGAAATATTTCACCAAGATTCCTCTTCTTAAAGAACGCCCAAAGAACAGTTCTGCCTTCCCCTGCCTCTCCATCAGCCCTCCCCAGGCCCCATTCCCACCACCTACACTCCCATGTAAGAATTTGTAGCAAGATGTCTTAACTACTCTATTACTCTGCTCCAGTGTGAGAATTTTCTATGAAAAAATAATTAAAGCCATATATTGCCAATGTGGTCTAATGAAGCTTGTGATTATTCTCAGATGAGCTTAATGAGATAGTAAACAATACTTGTGCCTAAATACAAAGGGAGGAGAAAAGCTGTAAAAAAGACGTAAAAAAATATGACAAAACATTAGAGAAGAAACTAGGAAAATGTATAGCTTGCAACCACTTCCCTCCACTCCAAAAAGAGTCAACACCATGAGCAAAGTCCTTTTTCCTACCAGAAAATTAAGCTGAATACATATTTGGGGATGATTCAGCTCCAAGGACTTTTATGTGGTATTAAGCCAGATTCTGATCACCTACCATTATTTAGGCAATAAAAAACCTTGTGAGTGTTTTGTTCCAGCAAGGGGAATTCAGACTGCTGAAATTAGGTGCATAGGCTTCTGTAACCACTGCAGAGACCGAGTACCTCTGCAGACCTATGTAGAGCATGTAAATTAAATGCTTTTTCCTTTGTTTAACTAGGGAGCTTAGTATTTTATGTAGGTTGATGTAAGGCTCCTGCATGTGGACCAAAGTGCTCGGACACTAGCCAACGTCAAATACTATGTCTTTGGATGTAGCTGGTGCTCCTGACACTTGGCTCCATTTGGAGTTGGCGTCTTGATGATTTGGGATTAACTACATTGTTCTTTTGAGGCGGGGTGCCCACTTGCTGAGGATGTGATGGCATTTGCTTGCCTTGTAGCTGCTCGGGACACTGCTCAGAAGGAGGGTATTTGCTAAGAAACATCTACCACCCCCCAGGCTAGTGTTTTTGCCAGAAATACCCGGGACAGTCTGAGTGAGGCAGTGCTCTCCCTTGCTCCTACCTATGCAGAGCCACTGCACAGCAGGAAGGATGGGAACGGGGAAGGAGCAAAAGAAAAGCGTTGGACTTGCCATCAGTTCTGACTGCATGTTGTGCCCCAGTAGCTCTTGGGAGGTAACACAAGTGGTCTCTGGCTCTGAACACAATGTGTTCCAAAGAGAGTGTTCTCCCCCAGGTGTGTTTTGAGTAGAGGGAACTTTTGGGACAGGCAGTTCCAACATGCTGAGAAAAACCAGCCCAGGGCTGCCCAAGGTCATACTGTGGTGACCCCTTCTTGTGGCTGAACCCTGTTATACAGGCTCAGGGCAGGTTTCCACAGACATTGGAGGCACTTGTTTGCCCTGTGTACTCCAAAGGAGAAACAGGACTCATTTACGTGAAACACAGCAATGAAGACAATATTTTGGGGCCAAACCCAAGGAGTCCCTGAGGTTGATGTAGACCCTTCCTTTGGGGTGAAGGGGTTGCAAAATGACCCTTTTCTCTTCCATGTGGAAGGAAGGCAAGAGCTGAAGGTGTGAAGAAAGTGCATTGTTTTCTCTTTAAAAAGGGACAACACAGCTGATAGCATTTCCTTCATAATTGTGTTTCAAGTGGCTTTAAGAGTGTATCTTTCTAGTAATCTAACCTCTTATTGCCATAGTGTCTGAATGTCTAATGTGAATTTATTGCAATGGTTGTATATTTGTGGTTGAGTTTATTATTTAACCACTTATTTTAAAGGCCATAGACTGTCATGAAGATGAGATGTATGTGAATAAAGCCAGCAGGATTTGTCTAGTAATGGTGTGTGGTATGTAATAATTTGTTTTCTGTGTGCCAGCTTTAGCAGACAAAAGTTGGAATGATTTGGGAGAAATGACAAAGGAAATGACAGTAAGTTAAAGCCACTTTTCAACAGATTCAATTTACATTGACTGTTAGAGAGATTTTTGTAATTCGTATTGTGAGGAGGAGTCTGTTTCTGTGGCAGACTCCTCCTACATCTCCACAATCTCTGTTCCAGTCTGTCTGCCTAGTGGATACTTAATTGTATGTGAATATTTTAACAGAACATAGTGTATGGCTAAACCAGGTCAAAGAAGATTTATGCAGCTTTCCCATATAATTTACAGGAAGAGCCTGTGAAAAGAAATCCTTTCTTGCTGCTAAGTGGATGAAATGCATGTCTTTATTCAGAATATTTATGGATATGTTTACTTATTAATGACATTTCTTAGAAGCAGACATAAGACCTACTTCCATTCTCCAAACCACTTACAGTAACTATACCAACTTGCTGGATCTGTTGTTTACTTGGAGACTATGAGTTCCAGGAAAAGATGCATTGGTGTTAGCAGGGAGAAGTGTTTCTTCTGCATGTATAAGGTAAAAATGGCCCTTTTCTCTTTATAAAAGTTTCTTCTACTTCTTCTACTACATTTCTTTTATAAAAGTTTAAAAAACTTTTATATATGTACTCCTGTGCCTCTTTAGGACCTCTTTCTGCAGTACAGGAGGTAGCAGTGTGTCACACTCTGTGACATGGGCACGTGCGGCACATGAAGAGGGGAGGACCGAGGCAGCTCTGCGTCAGCCAGCAGGGATCCTTGCAGCGTGGAGCTCCCCTGATCAGCCCATCATATCCACAGCCACCCACAGGTGGCACATGTGGTCACAGGGATGGAGAGAGAATATGAGATAGCCCTGAATGAACCATGAAAAAAATACCTACAACGTAATGTTTCTGCTTTGCTCTAGGAGAACAGGTGAAACTGGGGTGAAACTGCTGTGAAACTGGGGGTGTTGTGAGTGCTGGCTCACAAGCTGCTCTGCATGTGATGCAGTGCAGTCATACAGACCTTGTTTTTTGTGAATTAATGCTGAAGTTTTCAGAATATTCTAGGGAATTTGCTTAACTACTCCCAAAGCACTCATGAGAGAGTTTTCTATGCTTCTCCTCCCAGAAAGAGTGGAAAATGTTCTCCTTTTCTGTGTTCTGGTTATACACAGAAGTAAACCCCTTTAGAGCTGGTGAGTGTGGCTATGAGCTTTCCTACCACGGGAGCATAAACTACAGATGAGCTCCTTGGGAGCACTAGGTAACTGAAACATGTAAACAGTGCTCAGGCATATGTTGAATGAAACCCAAACTTTCTAGCTCAAATAATTTCCACAGGAATAATCATGGAGGCGAGGGCTTTAGTGGGAGAGAAATCATCATGGAAATGTGGAGAGGGGAAAAAGCTAGAGAGGAAAACCAGATTATAAGTGTAGGGAAAAAAAGCTAAAGGAAAATTTTCCAGGCAGAGAGTTGGCTGAAAGGAGGTTTGGAGCTGTGACAGAAGAATGTAATTCCTTTTTGACTCTTAGTCTGTTCAGGAAGACGGGCAGTTATAAATTACTTCTAAATGAGGAGGTTTGCATCGTAAGAATGCTTTATTTTCTCCTCAGAAAAAAGAAAAGAAAAGGAGAAAAGAAAAGGAAAGGACTCCAGTTTGGATCAAATAGTTCAAGTCAAATAGATAAAATATATTTATCAAGACTTTGCTATTTGTGTCTTTACAGTGTGCCCTTGCCGGGGTTTATCAATGCCAAGAGCACGTTATAATTCTAAAAGAAGGGAGGCAAGGGAGCCCTAATAAATAAGTTACGGGGAAATTTATGCTTCCAGCCACCTGCTACCCAGTCAGCTGTGTTAATGCCTGGCAAAATCGAAGTCCCTGTGAGATTTCCTGTCTCCTGAATATTAGTTTCCCCTGTAGTAGGTAGATACCTCTCTAATGGGTTTCAGGCCACCTGCAGACCTGTCCAGCTGGGTAAATTGCATTGCATTGTAATGAACCTGCTTAAGCAACCAGGAGGAAAGTTGCTTCAAAATTATTTCCATAATGGGAAAACAAACCCCTTAATTAAAATATTATGCTCTTGAGTATTAAACAGAACTGTTAGAAAACTGAAAACACTTAATAGTAACTTGCCTTTTTATCTTAAATGGTAATGAGTGTAGCTGATGATACCTATTGCAGATCATATTACCAACACGTACTAAGTTGTGTGATCTGTATAGTGAGACATATGGGGACATTGCAGGCATTGTCTGGACATGCCGTTTGGATATTTTATTAAAATACATTTTCTAGACACTTTGTTATGCACCTGGAGCCTAATGTATTCAGAGTTAATAAATTCTAATGGATATATAAATATGCAAAGAAGGCAAGGTCAGTGAGAAGGTAGATGTGTCCCATAAATAGCACACTCTAGAATTTTTAGTCTATGGGATGACAAATTTCACCCTCCTTTCATTTTCAGCCTCCCCACACTAAAAATACTCCTCATGGGAAAAGTATCAGAAGGATCCAATGGATATGTGACTCATGGAAGCATCAAGGAAGAATGAAAAGTATAATAACCTAGTTTTTCACACTGCCATGTGACTTGTCACAGAAAATCTGTCACAGAAAAATCCAGCTAGAAAAGAAGGAGGCTTTTCCAGCATGGCAAAGGTGACAGACAGGAACAGAATCTCTAATCAGAACAGCTGAGAAGCTACTTTCTGAAAAATCCCACTTTGTACTTTTCTATCACAATTTTATTATTGCAGATATCTGTTTTAATCTGTGTATTGCAAAATGAAATGGTCTTTATCATTTATTCCTATCTTGTATAGTAATAAACTTACCTGCTATTACCAGGCAGACACTGGGCACTGTGAGTGTGATCACTACAGTTTCTGGGTTTCTCCCGGAGTACCACACACCATAGACACGGTTACAGGTCCCTGCAGAGTCTGTAAGGCAGCATTTGTTTATCTGCAAATGCTTGCTATAAAGTGCTAAGTTTGACTTTCTAAACTGAAGAAGAGGAGACCTTTCCAGGGGCTGGATCTGGACATCACTTCCTCTGCACTGTGATGCCTCAGTGGGGCTGGGATGCTCGCCTGCTCCTCTGGCCCTCCTAGCAGCCAAGATTATGGGGTGACTTTGGGAAGCAATGATGATTTGTGAGTAGAAAGGGTGTTATATTTGCAAAGAGGAAGCTACTTTGCCACATTTTGTCATCATTATAAGAAGGTGAGAAGAAAGGTGGAAATATGAACTCTCCTGACCTTTATGTGTGGCAAAATCCCCTTATGACCATGATAAACACCTGCCTCTTCTGTGTGTTATATCATGGGCACTTTTGCTTTTGAATTTGGCTCTGGTTGAGTAAAAGTGCTCCTGTCTGGACTCACCATCCTTCCATCTTCTCTTGAGCTTCTAAATGAACCTCTGTGCTGAGACATTGCTCACTGAGCACATACTCCTGGATGCCAGAACGAAACAGTCAGCAGTTAGTGACAGCAATTACAAACAAAATCCGTGCCAATTCTGGCTTTGGAAGTTAAAATATAGCAGCTTTTACTGCCATTTCTGAGCCTCTGCTCCTTCTGTGATCTTTCTCCAGCTACATGAAATGCGGTTAATTAACCTGCCATCACCCTTCTTTCCATGAATCCATAGTCACACTGTCTACTTGGTATGCTGAAGTTTTTCAGTGATGTATGTTCCTCCCTGTGCTGACATTTTATTTAACCTCTTTGTAATCTACTAAGTTAATTCAGTTTTGCATGATTATTTTTTTTTCTTATATGTTGGTATTCATAGTCTTTCTGTTCTTACTATTAATTTTGAAGCAGAAAACACACCCTACTGTAAGGTGACCTGGATGGTCATTCTTTCAGTTTGATTCTTAGCCTGGTCTGGGTTTGTCTGTGCTTGTGTGGAAGATAAGGCTTCTCTGTCTTTGCAGAATATTCCTTACAATGTGAGCTCACTAAAAACCATTTTTCTTAGGTAGGTTTTTTTTTTGATCTGTTTTCCTAGGTTTTCAATGAAAAAGAAAACGACAAAAGGAGAAAATTTGCATTTAATAAAGCGACTGTGAAAAACTGAAGCTTGAAAATGTCCTCCAGTTTGAGGCAGCCTTAGGATAGTGAAATAAATAAGTAAAATTTAGATAAAATGGAGAAAGATAGCTACCACTGCAATGCAGTGAAATGGAATTAAGGAGTCTGAGTGATTCTTTCTTGTAAAGGTCAACATCATCGACTGAATTTTTGTGAACCTAATAAATTCTAAGATATGCTATAAATAGGAGCATCTCAAGGGCAATACTTAAGTCATTCAATTGAAAAATGGGACAAAATAAATAGTAAAATGATAATGAGAAATGGCAAATCAAGTTAAAATGGTACGTTTAGACCTGGCTTTCTGGATAATACAATTTTAAAATGTTACCAAATCAATTCTTATTTATAATGCATTTTGGAAAGAGATTAACTAACTTTGGGTACAAACCAGGTTTCCCTACAGGTTTTCAGTGATGCCAACACTGTATGTATTTGGCTGTTTCTAAAGGCTGTCACAACAGTGAAAATCTCTACTTACATATTTGCAATTTGATATGAATTTTAACCTTTAAATTCATCAATTTACAAGACAAGGAACCAATGTATTACCATGCTACATTCACTGTGGAACTACAATATTTTATCTCTTAGCTTTCACTGATAAAAATACAATTTAATAAGGAGAATAATTAGTCACAGGCTTGCAATAAATCTTGTCAAACTATTTTTTAAATCAAGATTTCAGGGAATTCAAATAGTTAATATCCTTTAGGAGATAAAATTAGGTTATCATAGTGGTCCATTCCAGTTTTAAATTATATTTATAGCTTTATAGAAAATACTTTGCCATTTTATATTCATGTATAATTTTTATTTTTATTCAATGAATCAGACTTGACGCTTGTGTTTTCTCAAGAAGATGAATGTTTGTAGTCAATGCTCAGCATCCAAAAATGTTCTTTTCCCAGTCCATCCTGATTGTAAAAGCTCCATTTGTACTCTTCATCCTGACTGTAAAAATTTCACTGTCCCAGGAGAACATCATGGTTCAAAGATCAAGTTTGTCTTTGCGGAAGTTGGGGCTTGATCAAGTAACTATTTTATCTGGAGATGAGCAGGAGGTGCGGAAGGGATTTGAGCCGGTGGCTGGTGTCTGCATCAGTGCAGGCGATGCCAGCTGCCTCCCGGCCCGGCTGGCTCCACTCTGTGTTCTGCCTCCGCTGATGATGCTGCAGCTTCGCCAGCCAGCCAGGTGCACAGCACAGGCTTTGAGCTGGTGAGATGGAGAGTGAAAGTTCAAACAGACTGTGGCAGCCCTAGGTCTGTAGATGAATATTTTACAAAATTGTCTCTACTGACAACTCTACTGACAATTTATGTAGTATTTAGCCACTTTCATGAGCTAATGCTCACTGATCAGTGTGAAGAACAGCACCCAGATCATCTCTGTAAGCTGAACTGCAAATTAAGCAGCAAAAAAGAAAAAAAAAAAGAAAAGAAAAAAAGAAAAGAAAAGAAAAAAAATAAAAAGGAACCTGTGGGCATGCTTTCTTATATCCAGTACACTTTTTTGGTTTTGAAGTCTTTTTCATTCCCCTGTCCCTCAGACAGATATACCATACTTTCAAATTAATGCTTTTTGACTACAGCTTCAGCCCTTTTTCACTAGCTTGTCTGCTGGAACCACATGCAGCAGATCAAGGTAAGGCAACAACAGGAAAGCATCTAAGCATAGACACACAATAACCAGAGGCACTCACACAGAGCAAGTGGTAAGGTCATGGAGAAGTCACAGGGAGGGCAGAACCTAAAAGAAAAAGGGACCAAAACAGGATATATACACAGAAATAATGCTGATAGCATCTTCATCTTGTGTTCAAGGCACTCTGCCCCCTAACAAACAAGAGCAGTGTGACTTGATGGGTAGAAACTAAAGGATAAAAGTGTAGCAGGTAACTCAGCACTGTGGCCCTGGGCATCTGTAATACCTGCCTAGCAGAAGTCAGGGTGCTGACGGACAGCTGCTCACCCAAGTCAAAAGGATTCAGGATCCCAGCAGATGTGTAAGATGTAGCAAAATGCCTGAGAGCACTGGGGGAAACAGCTGAAGCAGCTGTTAGTGCTGCAGGGGCAGAGGACCAGGGCAAGCACCTGGCAAGCAGCAAGCCAGATGAGAAGCCATCCCTGCAGCAAATTACACCAATTAAATTGCCCCTTGTTCCTCACACTGCAAGCCTTTAGTCAAGCACATATATTTGACCTAATGCTGTGAGTAAATTATAGTTTCTTTCTGTGTATTGAAGGTCTTATGAGGTCAACCAATAATCGTTTGGGATCTTAAGCTCTGTGAAATGAAGTCAAGGCTGGCTAGGACAACAAAAAAATGTGGAACAAGTTGTTTTAGGTTAACCCTGATAGGCAACTCAGCCCCACACAGCCCTGCCCTGCAGCAGCTGGGGGAGGGCATCAGAAGGGCAACAGTGAAAAAATTAGTACACTGCTACATCAGCACAACAGACGCCAGACATGTCCAGAACCCAATGGAGTTTGCTTGTTATGTACATCTTGTGTACCACAAAACCCCCTCTAAAAACGGGCTTTTTTGCTTTTGTAAACCATTATGAAAACTTGTGGAATTCTTTGAACATCTTTAGGGCAGTTTGCAATGAGATGCTCCAAAGGAGAAAATAAATACTGAAACTACTAGTTTTCAGCATGTATGGAGGAATCTAACAGCCAGAGCCATGGTCTATAATTATGGTATCCAAGACAGATGAACCTAAATAGTTTTTGTATAGATTTCTGAAAGATCAATATTGCTGCTTCTTTTTTAAGCCTCTCCTATGACATAGATAGATACATCCCTAGAAAAGTTGTATATTTGGCTGCTGCAGATGTGAGAGAATTTCTGACAGGTTCCCTGAAGATACTGAAAGAAACAATTAGAGCTTTCATTATATTGTCTGAAATGTAGAAGTTTAAGATGTTACCTATAAATGTAGCATGCTGGTTTCTTTTATAAAAGTGGTCTAGTTTTTGGAGGAAAAAAGGTCCTCTAAGTATAAAAGTCTTTAGGTACCTAAACTTGTAACTAATAATTTGAAAAGGTATTGGTAATGATGGATGATTTCTCTCTCACAAACCCCAGGAACAACAGAAATGAAGGTCATCATGGCTACTATCAAGACCTCTCTTGTTTCTGACTCCTGCTATTACATATTTTCTTGGGTTCTGAATCTTAACAACAAACTAAAAGGCAGTTTAAATCCCACTGTTCCTTTTTCTTCATAGGGGGAATACAGAAGACCAGAAAACAATGTCAGGAAACCCTGGAGTTTATTTTTAGGCCTATTCGTTAGCGGTTTTCCCTCCTCCCCTCCAGGCAAACTCCTGTTGAAGTTGATGAGTAAGGATTGCAAAACCTGTCCGTTTCTTGTGTTTTGCTTTTGGCTGAACTGAAGGCCTGGCAAAGTTCAACAGTTCAGTGAAGCAAAGAGCAACCCCCTTCCCAAAAGGGTAATGCGCTGCCCACATGAAACTGTGATTGTGCTTAGAACAGAAAAGTGGTCGCTGGAGAGAATCTCAATGCACATTTCTTCCTGTCACTGTGTGGTTTTTGCACTCACCAGACGGCAGTTTCATACGTGCTGTGAATCCACCCATGTGCCCTGTGCCCAAAAGAGCCAGTCCCGCCTTCCTCTGCCTGCTCACCTCCCTGCTGTCCCCTTTGGGCAGGCACTGACGGATCTGGCAGAACATTCACCCTGCCAAAAAAAGCACAAAGAACTGAAAGAGCAGTTGTGGTCTGGCTGATGGTGTGGCTGCACAGGTGGTAATGCCAGTGCGCTCAGGGATGCTGGGATGGTAAGATAATATTTTGTTGGTGGCCACATAGTCTCGAGGTGGCTTAACCATTTGCGAGAGCATATCCTGAAATCTAGTCAGGATGGAAGGCTCAGGAGTTGGTGATGTGAATTACTGGAAGGTCTGTAGCCCCACAGAAATTCAACAGTAGGTGCCAATTAAAGGATCAAAGAGCAAAGATTCAAATGCCAAAATTAGGTGATGATATTTGCAACAGAGAATGATTAGAATAGTGAGGTGTTAATGTATGCAGCTGGAAGAGAATTTTAGAGAACTAATAGGTCTGGGTAAAGTAAAAATAATTAAAATTATATTTAATGAGAGAAGCAGGAAAGCAGGTTAGCACTGCTTGCTCTCTGAGGAAATGAAAAGGAAGATAAATGAGAGTGAATAGAGAAGATAAAAAAAGCAAAAATTAGGAGGAAAACCAAAAATCACTAATTTGTTTCCTTTGTCTAATGGTATTATAAAAATAAATACGAAAAATATAATCATGACATTAGGGGAATTTCCTACTCCTTGATGATGCACCAGTGTCAGTTCCAACAGTATTTGATCATCTGGATAGCTATCAGTAGATAAATCCTTTGTCAAAATTAATCAGCTTCAAGAAAGCAAGATTTAAAAAGTTCTTCTGTAGAGATTTTTCTGTAGATGAGGTAAAGTTTGCTTCTTCTGGCTGTATAGCACTATATTTCTGCCAATATGTTGTGAAAAAGCATCCAGCTTATTCTTTCTCACAGGAAAGGACATAGTAATGCATTGTATCATATGGCGAAACTACTGACTTGAGCATCTGTTGCAGTTAGGAATTTATTGATATATTAATATCAATGCCATATGGCTTATAGAGAGTTCCTTGCTCTTAAAATTCCTGATATTTATATAAGGCTGATCAAATGTAACCAGCAAGTTCCTCCAGTTGTGGAAGTGATACAATCTTTTGTGTGCGCTGTGGGGGTGAGTTCCCTGAGACAATGCTGATGGCACGGAGGGAGGCAGTGCCAGAACTAGGAACAGAAAGAAAAGCTCTTGATTTTGGGGTACAGTGGTTTGTTTTATCTGACTACTTTTCTGGGGGAAAAAAAAAGCCAGAAAGATAACTGGGAGATTCAAATAGCAAAATCAGTACTCTGACAAATTAAAAATTATTAGAATGAAAAGCCAGTGGGAAAAATGTCAGGGAGGGACTGAGTGCTCAACTGTTTGCATGGCATTTCTCCGTGGGGGATAAAATCCTTTTTTGCACATGCACAAAGATGGCCCACGTGGCTACAGACACTCCTCCATAGCTCATCCCTGTGTTCCCAAGAGTGCCTCACATCCTGAAGACTCTTCTCTGAACACCATCTGAAGAAGGACTCTTATTCATCAGAGGAGACCATGACTTTCAAGCAGTGTCTGGCATTGTAGCACACAGGCAGTGTAACACAGTTGTTGATGCATACATGAGATTGCTCAGTATAAATCCTTAGATCGTGCATCTTGTTTTTCTCAGCAGGCTCAGTAGCTGTCCTTATCTCATGGGCACCAGGAGGCTCTGCAGCTCGGACTTCCAGCAACACGGGCTGCCAGTTCTGCCTGCC
Organism: Sclerurus mexicanus; assembly: GCA_013396755.1. Lineage (NCBI taxonomy): Eukaryota > Metazoa > Chordata > Aves > Passeriformes > Furnariidae > Sclerurus > Sclerurus mexicanus. Next base: position 116,676 of record VWZF01000363.1, read on the forward strand.
AGCCTTTAGAAGGACTTCTTTCTGTTTTCTTTCACAAGTCTCTTTAGAGGTGGCCTTCTCTGCACCCTTGTGCCAGCTGGCCCTGGTGTGGAGGCTTCTCTCAGGCTCTGTCTGATGTTTCAGGGATCTTGGGAGCTTCTAAGCAAACGACTTATATGTACCTGAAACATGGTCAGCCACGTTAGTCTGTTTGTCTGTGAAGAACCAAGTGTGTGGGAGGGAGGAAAATGATTAACGTGAAACTCATGAGACACTTTTCTTGAGCTTTGTGTATATATTTACCTGGTGGTTTCCTGTCAGTGAGTTATTTCCTATCTCTCAGGGACGACAGAGACCACTGTGGCATACTCCTAGCTCTCTTACCTTCAATAGCATTATATAGAACTTATACTTTGCATGTTTTAAACACAGTTAAAGATGCAATTTGATTTCTCTGTGGTCTCTCTAGGATTGCTATGTCTGCCACAGAGTATTCTTATTAATATATGATTAATATTAATTAACATGGGTTGCAAATAATCAGGAAGCATTTAATGGTGTTTAGGGAATTCTGAAGAAGCAGAGTGCTTGCAAAGAGAAATTTACTATTGTCTTTCCTGCTAAAGGGATTTGTCAGGTATGAACACATCTAGTCACACAGAAATACAAGTCAACAACAACTATATACACACGCATCCATATGCACATTTATATGCTGTGGTTTAAACCCAGCTGGCAACTAAATACCATGAATCCACTTGCTCACACACCTCCATCCCCAGCTGGGAAGGAGAACTGGGAAAAAAATTAAACCCTGAGGGTTGAGATGAAAACAGTTTAATAATTGAAACTAATTATTAAAACCATAATAATACTACTACTACTAATAAAGACAAGAATCTGCTGGAGGGAGTCCAGCAGAGGGCCACAAAGGTCATTAGGGCTCTGGAACAACTCTCTGATGAGGAGAGACTGTGGGGCCAGTGCCTGTTTAGTCTAAACAAGAGAAGACTGAGAGGGGATCTCATTAATGCATATAAATATCTCAAAGGTGGGTGCCAAGAGGATGGTCCCAGGCTCCTTTGGTGGTGTCCAGTGACTGGATGAGGAGCAGTGGCCATAAACTAAAACAGAAGAAGTTTCAGCTCAACATTGAGGAAGAACTTCTTTACATTGAGGGTGGCAGAGCACTGGAACAGGTTGCCCAGGGAGGTCATGGAGTCTCCCTCTCCAGAGACATTCAAAATCTACCTGGATGTATTCCTATGTCACATGCTCTAGGTGTCCCTGCACTGGCCAGGGAGTTTGGACTGGATGATCTCCAGAGGTCCCTTCCAAGCCTGACAATTCTGTGATTCTGTAATACTAATGAAAATAGCAATAACTGTAACAATAATAATAGTAATAATAATTGTAATGAAAAGAGGGGAGGGAGAGAAAGGAATAAAACTCAAGAGAGACACGTGATGCACAGTACAAGTCCTCAACACCCACTGACAAATGCCCAGCCCATCCCTGAGAAGCAACTTGTGGCTCCTGGCCAACTCCCCCCAGCTTATATAGTGAACATGATGTTCCATGGTATGGAACATCCCTGCGGCCTGTTTGGTCATCTATGCTGGCTGTGCTCCTGCCAGGCTTCTTGCATACCTACTCACTGGCGGAGTATGGGAAACTGAATAGAGTAAGCACTACGAGCAACAACTAAATGTCAGTGTGTTGTCAACATTATTCTCATGCTAAATTCAAAACACAGCACTGTGCCAGCTACTGAGGAGAAAATTACCTCTATCCCAGCCCAAATCAGTACAATAAGCATATGTACATATATGTGTGAACCTTATCAGAGATCTTAGAACAAAACTCTACAGTGTAATTTCCTGTTCAGAAGTAAGAGAACTAAGAGGTTATCAGTCATATATGATACATATGAACATAAATGCTTTGAATTAAAAGAAAAAACACATTATCAAACTAGAATAAAATGTTTGATAATTTCTGACAAAATTTGTAGGAAATATTAAACCATATTAGTACTGTAAGCTGGGCTGTGTACAGTTACATTATGATGTTGACACATTGATGAATTTCTATGAGTTTAGCTGAGATCTTAAATTTGTATCTCCCCAATTTTAACCATACAGGAGTATTTCATATTTCTCATAGCTCACAACTGAATTTACCTTGGTCACTTAAATAACCTAACCTGTACTGTGTTCAGAAAAAGGTAGTGAGAGAGAGCTGACAGCTCGTGGATAACATAGTTGTCTCTGTGTACAGTTCTATGGCTGCTAAAAGTCCACAATGCTGTTAGGGATAAAGCAAAAAGTTATCACTAATCAAAAAATTGATTTTTAACACATGAGGTGTAACTAGTATACTGTTATTGCATATGAGGCATTTGTTACAAAGCTCAACTTGCTTGTCTTCAGTAATCAATCTGTTGCCATTATGACTCTGGGTGATATTTGAGAGGGTAGACTGTGCCACCTGACTGAGAGGTTTTATCTTTTGTTGTTTGAAGCTGCTGGTGCTAGTGTTTCTCAGACACAGGATACTAGGCTAGGTAGAAACACAGGAACTGCCGGGTCAGATCAGCCTATAAACTTTGCAAAATACCATAGGAATATTTTTAGCCAAGCCTCAGCACAGCTCTCAAGACTATGCCCATAGTATGGTGTGACAAAAATTAGGCTGGATTGCAGTTTCTGTTTGTCATGATACCATTTTTCGTCTCCAAAAGTGATTTTTTTTTCCTAATGTGAAGAATGATGAATGTAGAATAATGTTCACTTCTAAATAGGTTTGTCAGCTGGAGAGCGAGAGAGGTTGTTGCCAAGCCTGTACCATTATGAAGCACAAATTCTCTCATGCTCCATTTGGGATTGCTCAACTCATCCCATGAGCCCTCTGCACTTCTCTACCTTCTTTATGCCTTTTTCCATGTTCTCTCTGGTTCCTGTTGATAGCAAGCAGACACTAAACCATCTTCTTACTGACTCTGGCTTCCATGCACAATAGTTGCACAATCCTACTGATGTATTTATTGGCTTTTGGAGATTAAATGAGGCACAAGTAGCACATACAGCTTTTGGAGATGAATTCTACTATTTTGGCTATGTCTGGATTAGAGCTGAAATGCTGACTTCACACTGCATCAACTTAGTAGTACTGGTATTTAAAACAGGACCTCTAGTGTCATTGTACTGACTCAATTCGTTTAAAAACTCAAGAGGCTTGTTTTTAACTAAGACTTTTATTGATGCTCTTCTGAGTCTTCAGGTGCAAAACCTTTGACTTTCATAAAGTTTCTTCTCTGCAAAAAGAGCTGCAAATGTGCCTGTGCAGTGTCCTGAGTCCAGCAGTTGAGCTCCTGGGAGAAATGCCAAATATACAGGGGATGGTAAAATCGTGAATTGAAAATACTACTAACTAGGCCAATCTAATTAATACCTTCTAAACCCAAGAGTTTACAAAATGAAGCATGTAATTAGAAATAATACAAGTCCTTTGAAATCCTGGCCTTGAGAGGCGTGGATCTTATGTGCTATAACTAGAAAACGGGACTGGGATCATTAACAATATTCCTAACAGAAAAAGCAAGGCAATGAATGGAAAGGATCAGGCTCAGGAGTCTTTGATGGTGGTGGGTAGAAGTGCCTAATGGTCAGGAGTCCTCCGGTCTTGTGATTGTGTTCAGTGAGTTGTGCAAATTGAGTGTGGGAGCCAGTATGAGACAGCAGTTTCCTTGTGTCTTGGGCCCCTGTTTTGCTATTTAAGCGATGAATCTTCAGCCTGAAAAAAATACATGTCCCAGTTCATAGGGATTCTGTGTGCTTTGAGTTTATCACCAGGAAGGCGAAGTGGGTATTGCTGGCAGGAAGCTGTGGCATCATTAATAGCTTCAGTGTGATTTAATGGAGACAGAGATTCTTTCTTGGGCTGCACAGGCTTAGGCTTTGAGTGCTTGAGTGGCAGTGAGTTGGGTTGAGATTTTCCTTTTGAGGGAGCAGTCTTGTTGGTAGGATAATTCAATGTGGAAATCACTGGTGTGATGGTATTTTCTTTTAGACATAGCCTGCACTTGAGTTCAGTTTCCTTGAACTGACAAGGTAATATGCTGTGTACAGGTAAGTCCTGTCTCTGGCTATCTCTGCTGCAGCATCCTCTGTTTCTAGGATGCATGGAAAATACAAGAAGATCCAAACGAGCATGGGCTTTTTCTCTTTTCTTAACCCTTGTCTTTTCTACGCCAGATCGCCTCAGTTCAGAGACCTCCTACCTGCCTGGTCCTAAAGGGGAGCTTTGCCATTAACTTTCCCCGTGCAGTTGCTTGGCAACACAAGGTAAAGATCTAAACAAAAGGACAAAGAGAAATGATTTAATTCCCAAGACAGCCTGAAAAGCTTTGGAGGTAGCTGCTGGTAGTAGTCTGTGGTTTGGCTTCTGCTACAGAATTTTCCTCACAAAGCAGTGCGACACCCCCAGTTATCACCGATATGCTGCAAAAAAATCCTTGTTGCAGGCACACATATGGCTACAGAGAAGAGTGTTTCCTGCCTTGGCTCTTGCTGTCTGGTGAGGAGGTGTAAATAGATCAACAGACAAACGCAGCTTGGTGGCATATGTTTCCCCCTGCCCGGGGGCTCTGACAGCAGAGCTCTCAGCTCCTCTGGGCAGAGGAGTACCCCAAGCATGTGTCTGCTTGACCTCTCATGTCCCCGCTCCTCTCATCTCTGGCCAGGAGAAAACACTGGGGGCTGATTCGTTCACGTCTCCTTGCTGTCCCCAGCGCAGGGTGACATGTCTCATTATGTACCGCAGTGGCAACTGGCACTTCCACTCGGTGCTGGAATGAGATGCGAGTCCTCACAAGGCACGTAATGTATGCACTACCCGTGCCAAAGTGGAGCCTATCTCTTGTAAAATGGCTTTGATACATCGATAAATGGAGCTAGCTGACAAAAATTCCTTAACAATGAAGTATCATTTCAAAGCCAATACTTTTTTAGAGTGCTGAAGGTACAAGGAGCCCTAATGACTAACAGAGGATCGTTATGTATGCAGGTGAAAAAGAAAGATGACAAGGATTTTAAATCAATCTATCACATTATGCAGTTACCTGCCAGCAGTGAGTTTTTCACCCCTTTCATTTTCTGCTGCCAAATACCACAGATTCAGGCTGGTAAGCAGAGCATTTGGGGGCAGAATTTACATTAAAAATGAACCTTTTACATAAATTATGACCTCTTTTGTTTCCCTGCTGACTGATGCACTTTAGCTGTCACATGCCCATTGTAGAGGGACTATTCTTTCCCTGATGCGTGCATGTAATTCTCATTAACATCAAGGCGACTTATAAGTACTCACTCGGGAAAGACAGAACCTGAAGTGCCTTTAAATGCTTATGACAGGGGTGCCTGTATTTCCAGGTCCTACAAGCCACAATCCAACATGTACATCTGGCTGAGAGCCTTCCCTTCCCCAGTGACTCCCTCAGCCACTGTGTGAGTCCCACTGCCCTAACTCAGGAATCCCCCCACACCCTGACACAATCCTCCTCTGCCTCCCCCAAACTCTCCCAACAACTTGAATCCCTCACTGCCTGTCCCAGACTCCCATATCCCCAAACAGCCTGGGCCATCACACTTTGCTGTTAGCCCACCATCTCTGCTGTAGGTCCCTGCTGATGCCTGCTTGGTGCAGCACCAGCAGCCAGCAGGCAGCAGCAGGCAGAAGCAGGCAATAGTAGGCAGCAACAGCACCTCCAGCACCTGTAAATACATGTGCTGCTCCCTCCAGGCATCGTGTGGCGCAGGTATGTTCTGCAATTTGTTGGCTCCTTGCATGTGTTGTGGATGTTCTGGAGCTGGGGAGAGGCAAACGTGTGAGTCATTCCTTCTGTCTCCAGCAGGCTTCCATGAGCAAAGGGGCCTCCTTACCAGCCACAGCCATTCCTGTCCTCTGGGTTGATCTGCAGTTCTCCCCCAACTCTGGCATATCTGGTGTAAGAAAACGAGAGCAGGCTGGGCATGATGGCAAGATGTGTGTGGTTCAAAGGGTTTGGCCAGCCTGCATTGTGGCCCTGAAGTGCTGGGATTACAAAGTAGAGGTGCCATTGTGGGAGGTTACCTCTGAAAGTGAGGAGGGTATTTGCACTTTGAGAAGTGCTTTTTTCTTCACACGCAGTTGGCATGATCCCCGTGTTAGACACAGAGAGGAAATCTGACCACTTGCAGCTTCCCACATCCTTTTGCAGCCTTAGTACTGCCACAGAAGATGTGGGACCAAACCCGAGTCCCCTGCAGAAGCGATGGGATTGGTTAGTGGGGAAGGAGAGGAAAAGCTGCCTAGTTATTCCAAGAGTCAGGGAAAAATGACCAATGAACGTTTGACAGGACTTGCATTTAGTGCCTGTAATTTGTCTTGGTTGGTGAAAGATCACTGAGTTCTTAGGTCCTCATTTGATTAGAGCTTTCTCTTTTTTGACACCTCCCCATATCATTTAAAAATGAAAAATAGCCCAACTAATAGTCTAACTAGTGTAGGTGAGCTCAGAGAATAAAAATACTCCTGTGTCATTTGTCTCTAAGGGCAGTCAGCCCCTAGTCCAGCCTTTGAAGAAGCTGAAGATTAATCACAACAATAAAGTGACTCAGAGTTAGAAGATGTCTACAACATGATAGAGAGAAAGAGGAAAGGAAAATTCCCTGCCAGTGGTATTGGTCTTTCTTAAACGTAGAAGTCATGAAAGAGGGAAGTATGGCAAAAACACAGACAAGGATCACGGCTTCACTTTCGGGAAGATGTGGCTCTGTGCAGAGGAGAGCAGCGAGCAAACTGCTCCCTAGCCCACCTGCTTGAGTGCTGAGGCCAGGGTGATTCCTAGCAGGATTTGGGCACTTGAGGTCTAAAGGAGTTTAGAAGGTGCTTTTTAATCTCCAGAATTTGCTCAGTATGAAGCCTTGGGGATCTATCCTAAATTAAAGCAACAAACAAAAACACACCTCTGGCTATCTTTTAATTTTCTATAAAGATGATTTTGGGCATATATAAGATTGAGTCAGATGTTTGCCTCCTGCCAGGGAACTGAATGAATTTAGTTTCATAATGTGTCAGAGTCAGTAAGTTCAGCAAGCCTAACAATGCACATTGTGATATTTAATTATGCAGTTATTTTCAGTAAGAAATCTCTTCCCCCACTCCCTACCCACGACCCCACCTTAATATCTCTTTTTGCACTAATTTTTTTTGTCAAAAAGTCTTCTTTTTAAGGGCAAAAAGGGTAGGCAAAATGAGAGTGGCAAAATGCCGTTTTCAGAGAGTGAAACTGGCAAGTGTCTGACAGGTCGTAATGGTATTTCAGGTTGGTAAACATGTACAATTCTTAGTATTGCTTTCATGTGGGGAGGGGGTGTAGTCTCAATATTTCACATGTGTCACCTCAGGGGAAACAGAGCCATCATACTGGTACAGATGGGTGTCTGTGCTGAGACTAGTCTGTTTTTCAGTACTTCTAAAATACAAGTCTCATGCTCTGTGCCGTATTCCGTCTAAAAGTTCAAGTATCTTTCAACAGTTGTTTCCTAAGTCTGAAGGAGGGACTAAAAAGATAAGTAGTAACAGTTAGATGTGAGAGAGGAGCAAGGCTGTGGGAGTGGTGACTGATGCAAATTCTGACATTTCAGCTCTAATGAACTAAGAAGCCTTGAGTCAGGGGTGGCGTGTAGCTACATGGCTGCTGGAACACACCAGGGGTTCGTCTTTTACCCAGACAGACATCTAAGAAATGTGAACTGAATTGCCATATTGGCATGTGGAGGTGCCCATGTCTGCTCACAGAAGGAAACTGGATGGCTGGCTTAGACCCAGTTTTTGAATGACTAGAGAGGATGAAGATGAGCTCCACTGCTGTGACTCAGTGCTTGATCTTTTTCTTTGGTGTTTTGCAGGATGATGGTGACTCACTCCTTTCAAGTTTCCCACTTCCGAGCCTCATTCTTTGCTTCCTTCCACCCTTGTCCTCTCCTCTTCCTCATGATATGCCTGAGCAACTCTTTGCCTGGAGACAGCAAATAGAATCGTAGAAAAGACTCATAGAATATCCTGAGTTGAAAGAGACCTGCAATGTCACGTTTTAAATTTTTTTGTGTGAAGGGGGGGAAAAAAACCCCCAACTTCCATTTTGTGTTGTTTTGTTTTCTTTTTGGTAGATTCAAAGCCCTTTCCCCCATAAGATCAACTGAACTGTGACCTTGGGTAGTACTTGTTTCCTCTCCACTTCTAGAAGGTTTTCCACTGACAGACTACTAACATAGGAGTTTTAACAGCAGTTTTTTAACTTCCTTTTTACAACCCTGCCTACAAGAAATCTACTTCTCTGAAAGCCTTTGTGTTTAACTAGTTAGGATTTTCAAAGATGAGTAAAATGAAGCTGTGGAATACTGCCCACCTTCAAGACTTTTCAGGACTTTTGCTTCACCCTCTCTGCTACTCTAAGTGGGAAATCTCTGTCCCCTTTGTAATTCATTATGAAGTCACTGCACCTTCTATAAACTTGTCCAACACAGTTTTGAAGTGATAACTTGGCTTTTTCTTGCAGTACAGATGATGCCTTTCCAGACCAATTTTAGTTGTCTGTGTTGAGCTCCATGTGTGGCTACACCGTCTCACTCAGTATGGGATCCGAGTGAGAACACAACTGCCTGCCTTAGATGATTTGAACATGTAAATGGTGTAGCACTTTAGCCTTAAATAGTACCTTTGATATCATATCCATTTTATGCAAGAGGATTTCTGTATTTGAGGAGTGCCTTTATATGTGTTCAAATGCAAGCGGAGACTCACTTGCAGCAGTTCAACGGGAGCAGGCAATGGTATTGTCTGGAGCAAGAAGGAAAGAGAACTATATCCAATTGAATCCAGACAGGTGGACTTGTGCCAAGCCAGAATTTAATTAAAACACTGGGATTAAATTCACTTTTCTAGTAGCACCCTCTTTAATTAAGTGCTGATGGCAGTAATATGACTAAGCTGCGTATCTTCTTATTTGCCCTTCAGTGCAAAGACTTCAGAAAAGAGACAGCTGAACCCGTGCTTTGAATAGTTAGGAAAACTGGACAATTTGCTACAGCCAAATGCTCTGTTTCATTGAAAAGGCAAGAGTGTTGGTGACAACTGGTTCTATTTCACAAGCTAAAGAAAACAATAGAAACCATTGCTTATACAGAGGTGAAGACATATGTTAGGAAACTGCAATCACACTCTTTGCTTAAAGAACTGTTTCTCTTCTCTTATATTTAATCATTCTGTCCATGTACAATCTAGGGTCACATATAAAATATATACTATTTTATCCACTTTTCACTAACTTTTTCAATATATGTGAGCCTGTGTTCAAGCAGGTTTCAAAGCAAGCTTTAAAAATGTTCACACAGTGCCAAATCCATGCTTCAGGGGATCATTTCATCCTGATTGGCTGAGAAGGTATGTTTTTATTAAGTCCATGGGAGTAGTTTGCTTCAAAGGTCTAAAAATATCCATGATCTTTGGAATATTAATTCTCAGAGTTGGACCTGCGTTGCTCTTCAGTGTTCGGAAAAGAGTGAAGTCTTTACAATCACATGATAATGATGTTTTGGAAGGTGGAACTCGAGCTTCTAACAGCTGCATCAGAGTTCAGTTACTCTAGAGATGAGACAGAATTTAAAGAGACAAGTCCTGTCACTATCAATGGTCATCAAATACATTTTACAGTCATATAGTTTTGTCGTGTGTGGAATATTGAGATGATGCCAGATCTTAGAGATGTATTTTAAAGTATTTTGGCTCACGCACATGATGGCCACTGGGTTCTTGGGTCAAAAATCTTGGACAGATCCTACATGTATGTTAACCAACCACCTCTGTTTTCATTCTTTCCAGTGAAATAAAGAGCATAAGAGTTTAAAACACCTGAAAAACTGCTGAATGATTATGACATGCTTGCCAATAGCAAACAAGCCAGCAAGTTCTTGAGGCTTTGGCTTACACTGCATAATAATTTACAGCAGTTGAGCACTGGAACTGATTTGAGGGAGAGGAGAAGAGGAGACTTATCTTCTAATGTTTCTTTTGTATTGAGAGAAATAAGCTCTCACAAACTGTAATTCAGAACAGCTAAATTCAATGTTTAATGAGTTCTGTGAGTTATGCGACTAAAGTGAACCAGTATCTGCTGCAATTGTGCACCAAACAGCATGTCTAGGCAACAGAGATTATTTCAATTGCTTCAGGATGAGAAGCTACTAACTTCAGAAAATGATGTAAAGGTGGCTTCGTATATTTGTTAGTACCAGTAGTTTGAAACTTGCTATCTGGGGGCTTCTTACGTTCTGAATGTACATTATGAACTTACAGATCCTGGTTTTCATACAGTAACATTAGCTATTATACTGCATTCAATACAAAGCAGAGTTTCAGGGAGCTATAGCTAAGCTGTAACAATAAAAGCTAAAATTGTGATCTGTGCAAACAGTGATAGTGATAATTTTGTATTTGAAAGTCTATGTGAAATACTAACCACCAGTCTTCTCTGCTTCTGCAATTGGTTAACATTTACTTGCATTTTCCAAGTTTTTCTACAGTTTTCTTTTACTGTGGCACTTCTCACTTGTCTGCTAATAGTCCTCTAAGATACTGGCATTATTTTTCAGCTGGCAAGAGTGAGCAGCAGTCCTGAACATTTCTGCTGCCTTCAAAGCTCCCTCTGACTTTCTGGTCTGTTTTACTTGAGTAAGGCCCATTGAACTGGGTCTGGCCGCACCATTAGCAGGAAGAGCAAGATGTTTTGATTGCTCATCACTTTCTCCAGCTTCAACATAACTTAGCAGATTTGAGGATGTATGATCACTTCTATTTAAAGGGCTTGGAAATGATGAGCCATTTCCTCTTTCTCTGTGATTTGCACATTTTATTTACTCAATATCTTCCAGACATTTGATAACATATGCACCCAAGGGATCACAGATGTGTCGTGTATGCATTCGCATTTGTTTTAGAACATGCTCTGACCTGAGGCAATAATCATAAAAGAAAAGGTATTTTTCTAGAACGATTGAAGAGAGGCTCAGAAAATTTTTATCTTCATTCTTCACAGTGAATATGGAGAAACTGAAAGTGTGCTTCAAAGTGAAGAAAATCAAAGCATCTGAAACATAGATTCTTGCAAATATATTGAAAACTAACATGAAGATAATATGAATGTCTCTTTGATGTAGCAAGCACTCAAAAATCAGAACAAACTTTACTGAGATGGTGATTTACATGGCATATTCTGGGGCCTGTCCTGTTTGCCCATATAAGTGCAAAGAGAAGTAAGACATGTCATGACTCTTTTATTAAAATGCATATTGAAATAAGAAATTTGATTTTTCCTAATAAAGGACAGTCAGAAAAGATCTCAAGGTTCACTGCACGCACAGTGATGTCAATAACAATATCTGTAATAATGCTTATTAACACTTCTGATGGTAGTTTCAGGTAATTTCAAGGTTCTGTCAGGTTTCATTAATATATTCCTGAAGTGTCCTTCTGTATTAAAACAGACTGTGATTTTGGGTCATCCTTCATGCTGCCTGTCATGGACATAGGTGTGCTTGTTGCTGAGAAAAACACTTAACAAACCATCTAAAGTAATGGTTTGAAATGCATGTGAAGCTATGGAATACAGCTGTAAGTTTCAGAAGTTTAAGACTTCCTGGAGAGAACTAAGAGCTGCACTTCTGAAATAGGTGCTTTTTCTTCACAGAGTCACAAGAGAATAAAACTGTAGGTAGGTCAAATCTCTAAGAAAAAATCCCCAGCTTTATGTGATGTTACACACATAGATCAGAACAAAACCAAAACACAAGAAGAAGTGAGGAAATTAATAGATGACTGCGAGGTAGGCAACAATCAGTCTGAACTGCAGGCACTGTAGGAAACAGTATAATTAGCTTGTAGCAGCCGGAGCAAAACCAACTTAAGAAGCAAATTTAATAAGCCTGTACAAATCCAGGTTGAATTCTTAATTCCAGACTCTGAATAAAGACGTGACTGGACACAAGTCTACCTAAATATGAGGGTAGGATAAAACTTCTTCAAGGTATATCATAATTCTGTAGGTAGCAGTGGACAACACAGTGATGAAGGATCCAATGTCCTACCTATCTTCACACTGTGTATTTGCCTCCACTACTGAACCTGAACCAGTGGGGTTTGAGAATCCTACTATAACCTTCGTGGTTAAGTTTTGCTTCTGCTAGGTGCCTAGCAGGTGGACCAATGATTTTAGGTGTCAAAATGAGCTATGATAAAATCAATCAAAGTAGTTCAGGTCCTTGTCTTGGTAAAACCAAACAAAACCACAACTAGTTTGTGCGTGGTTAGAAATAGTTAGAAAATTTTGTTATTTTCATTTTACCCGCCTAAAACAAAGGCCTTTAAATCCAAACAATGAATTTAAGCTATTTAATAGACAAGAGAAACTGATGTTGTGAAAGGAAAACTCACCCCACCAGGTAGGTGCTTAAAACAGTGAATGTAACTCACAGACGGTTCCAACTTAGACAGTGATAGATAAGGTGACTATTACTGTTGAAGACTAATTGACTACATTTGTAGTAGCACCCCATGATTTTGATATACTATGATCATAAAATCTGGCAACATCTCTGGAAAATACAAGAGACAGAGAGTGCAATAAAAGTACTTGACAAAGACACTGGGTGCAGAACCATCTGTGATTGCACAGCCACATTATAGCTCCTGTCTGTGAGGTTGGAACGTACATTTTCTGTATCATTTAATGCTGTTTTGCATTATGAGACCACAATTTGTAATCCCATGGGGACTATCACAATATAAACATTAAATACAAATTCCTTTAACTCCAAGAATATTGTATGCCTTAAGTAGTAGAGCAAAACATTTGCTGAAAATGGAAGACTCTCTCAAATCTGAGCTAGGAAGTGAGCTAGAAGAGAAACATGAGATGAGACCAGCCTGAAAATATTTCTGCCTGCAGAGATGCTCTTTGCATTTCTAAGGGCATTACACTGTCATGAGGAATCTGCAAACCTGACTAAAACCTTCAGATGTTTAATAATCACACACACCTCTACCTTTAGGCAAACCCTCCATTCCAGTACTTCTAATGCTTCTTCACCTTCTATTGTAGAATCATGGTTGCATCTCAGGAGATATGTATATATGTGTGCTTGCACTATGTAGTGCACAGACCATGTGTCATTGTCTAAAATGCATATACTGGTAACCAGCAGCAGCTCCAAAGAAAGCTGGTAAAAGGGTTGAAAACTGTATTGCCACTGGTGTCTAATGAAGTGCTTTCAGCAAGTATGTGCCAATATGAAACCACAAAGGTCAGACTTGTGCTGAGCTGTACATTATATTTGAAGCCCAGAAGAAGTGGCAATCTGTATTAAAGTTCACAGCGTGTGTGAAACGAGACTTGATTAAAATAATACAAGTTGTTAGCTCTGAGATGGTTCTTTATTTGAAAAGAACAAAACTCACCACACATAGCTGTGAAGTATAAAATGCACTGAAATCTTCTCATGAGCATTTAAAGCAGTGCTTAGCATTGTAATAAAACATATAGTTCAGTTATAATGTGGGGTCAGTAATGCAAGGAGCAAGAAGTATAGCGTTAAATTAAAGAAAATGAGAGATCTGACTGACTATCAGTTTAGCACTATTACTCATGATGCGAAGTAAAATGAAGTTCATGACCCCATCTACTCTGCCTCTACTCTCTGCTCCTTTGTGTCCTTCATCAGGAGACACTTCCTCAAGGAGATTCATAAATCCATAGTTTTCTCCAATGAATTGGCACACACTTATTCTAACTCTTATGACCACTATACTTCTATAAACAGGGGAAAAAAAAAAAAGCTTCTACTCTGACACAAATTACTACATCCTCTGCTTGTGAGATGCCTGGTATTTTTCCCTTAAACTAAAAGGTGACATCCTCACAACATTTCTGCAGTCTGTCTATACAGTGCTGCAAACATTTGCATACAGTACACAGCAAAGAAGAAACAACTAGTCCTCATATTAGGTTATAATAATTATCATAATGCATATAACCTATTTATTGCCCATAGAAAGAAGCTTGTAATGGTTTATTTCAACCTGGGAGCAACCTGATCTTTTCCAGAAAACAGGTACCATTTAACTTTTCATAAGCAAGAGTACTAACAGGATCTTTGGTAAGACACTTACACCATAGAGAAATCCATCTTTTGCAATAATGGCTATTAAGAGCCATAAACTAATTGTAGATAATGGCCTACCATTCAGCAGCAGTAATTCAGCCACTTTATCAAGATATATGGTTTTAAGTTGACCACTTTAAGACCTCAGTATGAATGAAGAAAAGGGAATAGATTGTGAAAAGACTTGTTAAAGGTAGCAAAGATGATCCTTAGTCACCTACAGATTATGGCTTTGAAATAAGAGTCTAGATTTCAAGTGAACTTTCAATGACCTTCTAAGGCAAACAAGATAGTGATGCAAAATAACCAGCAAGCCAGGAGAGCGTGGGGCAGCAGACCAGCATCAGTGGAATAAATGGAGGTGTGGTCCCACATTGAACTTCCAAAGCTGGTAAATGGGAACTGGAATGCTCTGCACTATGCCAGACGGAGTTTGGGGAAGGGTGGCTTAATTGGAAGGCATTGTCTCAAGGCGAAGAAGGGCCAAAGACATGCAAAAGGAAGATAATATGATCTACGGCAAGGAAAATACATTTGAAATGTGTGCAGTGGGTACAAGGTGATATTGCTTCCTGTGTATAACTGTTCAGAGAACATGCGGAGGAGTTGGTGTTGAGGGTCAGCGATCTTTCACATGAAGGGAGGACTTCTTTCACGTGAAGGACTTCTCCTTGCCTCAGTCTCAGAGCTGCATGATAACATGAATTAGTCAACATGAACTGTAGGCGTGACTGATTTGTAGTTCAGTTTGTCCCTTGTTGTGATGCTCATCTTTCAAGGACTGATTCAAATTGAAAGTAGTAGAATCTAGAATAAGCAGATCTTTTCTGATTTACTCTTAACATGAAGTATTTTTCTGCTTTTCTTTCATTTTGTCAGCCATGCTTGGGGTAAACCAATACCTTCACAGCCTGCCTACTTTGATAAACCTGTGCTCCCATCACTTTGCTGACTTGTTAAGCTTTTCCAGATGTTACAGGGTAATTTTTAGAAGGCTCCAGTAGCTGTCCCCTTACTGTATCACAAATATCTGAAATACTACTTCCAGTCCGGTGAATTTCCTCTTCACTCCACAAAAACACAATTCAAAATTTATTTTTCTTTACATATTTACTGGATTTGTTTCAGTCATGTAGATAGAAATTGGACTGAGCTATTTTTTTTTCTTATTCTTGCTGATAGAGCTATGGAAAACATAGATTAGAAGATCAGAAAGTTAAAAGGAGAGAAAGATAAAATACTGGGATCTATTTAGTAGTCTCAAAAGGCAAAAGGAGACTGACCCACTGACCCACTCTGGTATGCTAACAGTTATGAAGCTAGCAAATAAATATTTAGTAAGAAGATTGATATCAATATTTAATTAATGCAAAGATATCAGGCCCCATGTAGAAAACGTTGAGGCTCCGTGAAAGGCAGATTATCTATTAAAGATGCAATGTCTGAGTCTCTGACATGGAGTGCACATTCCTGGCAGGGATGTGGAAGATGAGATATGGGATGAAGTGGGCTCTTCTCTCTTTTGACATACGGTCTATGTGGCACTGGGTGGGCTCACTTAATGATATGTGTGCCTTAGTAATGCATAGGGAGATGGTATAAAAGTATCTGAGCAGCAAGGAAAGTATAAATTGCACTACAGAAAATATATTAACCGTAGATAATCATAAAAAACAGTAGCTCATACCAGGCAATTTACCTCTGAAACAGGTCACATAAAACAACATGATACAGAAGAAAGGGAATAAAGGTGTTCAAGATGAAAACTGCATGAAGAATGTCAGTGTTATAGCCCTGAGATGCTGCCTGTGTCTTCAAAGCCACATCCCCACCTGTTGCCTCTCTGAGTTTAGTAATCCACCATTTAGGTGGAGCTAACATATGGGTTGGTGCCACCATTCCCTTTTTCCATGCCTGTGGATTTAAGAGTGCATTGCAGCTGCCGGAGACATCTCTGTGTTGCTGACATTTTTTGAGAATTGTGAAGGGGTTTTTTGTTTTGGTTTGGTGTTTTGGTTTCTGGTTTTGTGTTTTAGTTTTTGTTTTGTTTTTTTTGTGTTTGTGGTTTTTTGTCAGGGAAAAATGAAGGATTTGAACGAGGGATTTTTTTGATAGTTCTCTTTGTAGCTCATGTCACTTGAAGTACTTGTTTCCTCAGGCAAGTCCTCCATCCTCTAGCCTCTCATTAAATCCCTCAGTCTTTGTTGTGGCAGCACCTGACAAACCTTATCCTTACCTTCTACCCTTGACAGCAACACCTGACCTCTCTCTCTGGTATCAGGAGTACTCCAGTGAGATTGCAATTCCTTTTTCAATAAGACCCACCTCACCCATTATGGAAACGCAACGGTCTGTAATAAAACACAGTGCATGGTGGACAGTGATGCAGTACAATGACAGGGACATGAATCAAATGGCTGAGAGATGAATAAAAACAATGTAAATTTAAATAGGAGAATATGATTATTGAAGATGAAATTAGGTTTGGACACATGATAAGACTCCATCCATCTGTGAAAAATGCCAGAAGATTTTTTAATGAGATTTTCAGTTATAAAAGTTGAGGCACCATCAGTCCTGAGGTGATAAGATTAGAGCTTGATTGTGTGTAGCTATGAGAATGGAAATGTATATAGAGAACTGACCTACTGTGGAAAAGCAATTAGGGGCTACAGGGCGACTAATAGGAAAATAAAACAGCTATGCAATATATCCCATGGCAAAAAAAAAATCAGATACACTCTGTTACAATTTAACAGACACTTGTAGATAACGTTGTGGTTATGGGTGACTTGAGGCATAAAATAGTATAAAAGAAGAAATTAGAGCTCTAATAAATTAATGTTGCTTGAACCAATATGCTGTGAGGCATAATGTATTGCAAAGGACAGGACAATTAAGGAATGGGAAGGGAATTACTGCTAGGATCTAATGTCCAGATGCCATGATCTAAAAATCAAACCCAACTTTGACATTTGACTTTGGCAAAGCAGTGTAGAAGAATTTAATTGGAAATGGACTAATTGTACATAAGACTTAAGAGATTCAGAATTAGGGCTATATTAGTACACACCTGTCAGGTCTTCATATGCTTCATAAAAGGCAGGCTGTGAGGATGGAGAAGCCTTCATCTCTGCTGGGACTGGCAGCGTTGGTCCCATGGGCAGGTTTGCACAGGTCAGCACTGCTGCCATTTCCTTGGTGCCACCAGTGGGCCCTACCCACCCACCAACCATACACCCTCTCCTGTGCTGTGTAATTGTATTTTACACCCTACCAAAAGGAAAGGAAAAGGGACTGGCTATGTGGTTGCTGGATTAGGGATGGTACGTTTGATTGGTGAAATAATAATGGGTTTTGCTTATTGGTACCTGCTAAAGACCCTTTTTACAGACATGACCCTAACATCTGTGCCTCAGAGCTATGCACTCCTGGCTCTGGTTGTCTGTAGCTGACCCATCTGTTATTTCCATCTGCTCTTCTTTCAAGTTTACAAGTTATATTCTGAAATGTAATTCACATCCCAATGCACCATTTTTGTCTTTCCTTTATGCAGCCTATTTAGTGTGAAAAACTGAAGACTTAGTGCTAAATACTTGTTAGCTTCTAGGCAAATCAATTTCCCCTGAATGAAAGAAATAGAATTTTTTTAACTTAAAATACTTGTCTCTCTTTTCTGAACTTTGTCCTCAATGGATTCACTTTATAGATTTCGCTTTTCCACTAATTAATTCCATTGCCATTTATTTTCCCTCAAAGAGCCCTGTGGCTGGTTATCGCAGAAGGAAACAGAGTGCAGTGAAGTACATTTCTAAGGAATTTAGACTTAGTGATTCTATGGACAACAACCTTCACAACTGCCTTTTGAGAACAATCCCTGCTCCAACCAGAAAGCAAAGTTTTGCTCAGGTGCTTGCTGTTCGTCTCATGTTTTAAACAGGTACCCACAATGCTGCTCTCTGAGGAGACAAGATTCAATACATTCTTTTCAAGTGTTAACAATGATCAAATATATGGTAATAAGTACAATATTTTCCCCAGTATTAGTAAAGTAGCTGAAGTAAAATGTTTGTAGTCAAGCTAATGACATTCTGACAGTATGTGTTTTGCTCATGTGTGCTACGTAGAGAAAAGATTTGTCAAACTTTAATGTGCAGAGTACTGAGTATTAAAAAGAAACAAAATAGGCAAGTATTGCATAAAATAGGAAATGTGCAATCTAAAGCTTCTGGTCTGGATGCAAACTTCTTGAAGGTCTCCCTACCCACGATCATTTGTCCCACAGATGAGTTCAGCACTCAGCTGAATGCCAAATCAGGCCCAATGGGCTGCCCTGGCTGCATTTGCTCCCATCAGCAACTTGTGCTCTGCCTTGGGAGATTGGGCCATGGTTGGGCAAGTCCCGGTGACTCCAGTGGGAATTTGCAGGGACCACTGGAGCAGAGACTTAGTGGAGCAAAGCGTCCGAAATGGACATTACTTGGCAGTAAATCTCATCCCTCCCCAAGAACAAGCCACAAGGAGGGTGTCACACCTGCATAGGTGTGACATTGGACACCCCATGGCATAAGAGCAGCAGTGGCAGATTTGTCCTCCTGAATTCCAGCTGTTTGGCTAAAAGTTCTGCATGTTGTGGGAGTGTATTCCAGAAAGGAAAGAGAACTGGGCAGGCAGAGGTGAATCCCTCTATCCTGATCCATGAATGAACCCACCAAGGTGTCTATTGGAGCTGCCTACCAACAAATGTAATCGTGATTATAACATTGTGCTTGTTGCATGATGCTAAAAAAACCCAGCCATTTAATACTACCAATCCATTTTAGTATAATAAAATACATCAGCTATGGGATATTTTACGAAAATGTTTAATTCAACTGTTTCTTTGGAATGTAGTAGTCATAGTTTGGAAATTTAAGTTACAGTTCAGTTCTATGTGTTTTTTTTTTTTATGCTACTCAGTGTCTGAGAATACAAATGTCATTTAAAGTTAAGGCTTCACTGTTCATTTTGAAACAACAATTTACAAGTGTCATATTGTCATAGAAAATAAAAATTTCTGTAAAAAAAATTTGCACAAAGTTTTATGATGGTACAAAACATGAAGCAATAATATACCAGTAAAATGAAATCATTTTACTACTGAAGATTTTTATAGTTTCTCAATAAAGAAAAAATATGTTATTTTACACTTTAAAAATTATGAAACAATCTAAAACAATATAAACTGAACATTTTGTAACACTGCCTTTACAAATTAATAACTTTATAAACATATAATTTTTTTAAATATATTTATCAGTGCAAGATACTTTTCAATGTAAAGTTGCAGTATCATTTTTCCTTTATTGAAGGGCAACTTTCATTCTATTACCTTCAGAGAAATCAAATCTTCAGTGCTAGATCCTCATTATCATAGTAAGGTCTGAAGACCACAAAGGAGATATATTTCTTTTTATGTTCACTATTCTCAGTATGTTAAAAGAAGAAGAAAACCCACCAACTACCAGCTTTTCTGTTCAAATAGATCAAGACCAAGAGCTGGTCCAGAATCTATTGAAGTCAGTGGGAATATTTCAAAAGGTTTTGGGCTTGGGCTCCCCAATGGGATTTTCTCTTCAAGGCAATATAAGCATACAACTCTTAGTCAAGTTAGTGGACTAGAAGTTTTTGTCAGCTAAGGAGAACAGACCCTTAACTCCTGACTCACACAGTGGTGATGTGCTGAAAATAGTATTGAAAAATCCTTTTTTCTTTGGGTTAATTAACTAGCTGCTGCAATACCATTATGGACAAATTACAGTGTTAGAAACCAATGAAAATTCCACCTCTGACAAAGTGGGTTTGTCACTTGGGACATCTCATCGACTAACTCTTAGGCAAAACTTTCAGGCCCTAGGTGCACTGTCTCACCTGCTGGAGGGGCGAAGGTTGAGAAGCTGGGGAGGTAACTGTTCCATCAGTCTAAGGGTTGATGACCTGAAGTGGGTGTGTGGATTTTCCTGATAGTCATTGCTTTTGAATTGCTCCTTTGAAGTGGCAACTGTCCACTGTTTTTTCTATTTGGTCTTCCTTTAAAATATTTTCAACTTCAAACCTCAATTTTTACCCCCAGTCTCCTTCGCTTTTCTTCAATTTCTGGGTTACTGGTGGATTTTCTATGTATTTTTCTGTTTTATAGTTCATATTGTTGAAATTATATGCCTAAAAACATTTAGTTGATAAAGAGTGGTGGATTCTGTTGCTCTATGTAATTCAAGGCTGAATTAGCCCTTCTTTAATCCTAATCCTGGACAGGATATTTCATTGCTCTTCTACAAAAGCAATTTTGGAAAAGACTAACTCAGAAAGTCCCAATCACTTCCCTGACTCTACTCAGGAAATTCAATGAGGAAAAACATGTGCTCAGCACTTTGGCAGGATGTTCCTTTATCCACGTTTGCACTGGTTTTATCTGCTGGTTGGTAAATACCCAGAGGAGGGTTGAAGCTGCCTCCCCAGTTATGGCTGTGCTGTGTGCGGGTCACCTCAGAAAGCCCAGGGGCTCCCTTCACACCTGCAGGAGGGGAGTGATCCTTCTGCTCCCTTGTCACCTCCTGTGGACCCCTGTGAGAAACATGCTCTTGTTTCTTTTTACCCTGTTGGACCAGCTGCATAGGCTGTTGAATATTATTTGACCAATAATATTTGTCCTAAAATATTTAAAAAACCTGCCACGTAATTGTCAAGCACATTTTTTTCTGACAGCTTATAGTACTCAGTTCAGTGAATTGGTCACTGTGTGCACTTCTGGTCAAACAGAAACCTCCTGGTATGAAATGCCGATTGGATATAACATGATGGTAAGAACATACCCTACATACACTGTGGGATTTCATTCTGCCCTCAGTACCCACGCAAGCCCAATTAGCATTGATTAGCATGAAAATACACGTATACTGAGAGAACAGAACTCTGAGTTCAGGTAGGGGCAGGAGGAGGAAAGTTTCTCATTTTAAAGGCAATCTTTTCAGTAAGGGAAGCTTTTTCCCCAGTGTAATTAACAGGCAAGCTGTTCAGGATAAAAGACATGTTTCATGACATCAGGAAAAAAGATACTGTCACTTTATGCTGTTAAGAAGAAACCCAAAGTTCGACTTTGGAGGATAAAGTTAAGAATTTTCCCTTATTTTTTAACACAAACTCTAATAAAATCCTTTGCCATTACCAGTGAGTTAAAGCTGAAGTTTTCTTTCCTTGGCAATGGCAAATGCTTATGCAACCTACTCAGAGAGACAAAGAGAGAGAAGGAAAGAGAAGAGAAAGGGAGAGAGATTTTACATTTGAAAATACATTCTATATGAAAGAACAATAAAAGGGGATATTGCAGCTTTATACAAAAGGGTCAAGAGACATGAAGTTGAAATACAGAAAGCAGAACAATCGAGCCAGGTTGTCAAATCTGATTAGCCCTTGCCTTGCTGAGGCTACTTTCTTACACTAAAATATACTTTTCTTTTAGTCAGTGAGCCATCAGAATATGATTAAAGACAAGGGCATAACTGCAGAGAAGCTGTAGTTAATGTTAACACAATGAGAAGCAGTACAAACAAAAAGGCACTTGAGAGGACATACACTAGCCAGTGCCAAGGACTTTTTTTGTTTTGTTTTTAGGCAGTACACTTGGTTACCAGTTGTGTCTGATGATGGCACATACTCTTTTATGGAGTTCACAAGCACAAAATTTAGTACAACACTGAAAAACATCAATAAAATTTGACTGTATTGCTTCGTAAACAGAGCTGACACACTATATCGGTACTGATGCAGCAGTACTTTCAAAAACATCCTACCCCTTCTTTGCCTATGCACAACACGAGCAATTATACACAAATACAGGTGCAGAAGTCCACTAAATTGCTGTTACTCCAATATTTTCTGGGCACTGAGCTACAGACAGCATGTCCATCCAAAGGACCCCACTGAATACATTTTGTGACAGCATCTTGGATTTTGCACAGTAAAAACAAAATTATCCATTAACGGAAAACAAAAGAGAGGGAGAGAAAGAAAGACAAAATGAACTATAAGTCAATCATACTTGGTCTCAACACCAGCATTCGATTATTTCAAATAAAACCAACAGAAAAAGCAGACTGTACATGATTCAGGTTGTTAACACAGATTGTTGTCCATGTTCATCGGTTACACACTCATTGAAGCTCCTGAGAAAAGCTTGGCTCAGTGTCATCAATGCACTTTTCAGCCTGTACAGTAAAAGATCAACAGTTCCCCAGCACGACCGAGCTATGTCCTTCCACCCCGATTCTCTGAAACTTCTCCAGTCGCTTTATACCTTCATGCTTCCGAGTATGAATTCTGTGTGTTTAGTTTATCTTTTTTCAGTTTTACACCATCGACCAGTTCAAAATTGTAATTCTCCAGTGCAGACAAGTTCCTCTCTGACATCCCATTGTGCCAACAGGCACAGTACAGGACAACTCCACAGATGGCTCCTAAAAGCACCCCGAGTGCACTCATGGCTATGATGGTAATAAGGATTGGATCTAGGGTCTTCAGGACATTGCCTGGTTTCCTGGAGATGTCCTCTCCATCATAGTCCTCGCCTGTACGGTATGGAGGCGTGAACCCTGAAATAAAGAATTGCAAAATTTTCAGAACTGATCCTAATTAGAACTTTGATGAATTGGAAATTTTGAGAAAGAACTTCAATTTTTTTGGACATAAGTTTCTATCTAATTTTAAAACCTAGCTTCTTGGAGGTAGTCATAAGTAGCTGAAAACTAACGTGGCCCAAATAGTTGTTGGTTTTTTCCAGACTGTTCTCCCATCATTGAATCTACTGCCTATTAGTAGGGGTTTGAGTCTGCCTAGGATTAAGTAGGAGTCTTGGGACTGAATAACCAGGCCTTTTGATTACATTTTGCCAGGTTGCAGTATTTAGCTCAAAAATGTTAATCAAATCCTATTCAGCTCAGTGTGAGGGTTTATAGCCTAAGACATCGGTTGGGAATGTCCAGACATTTTGCATCCTTTCCACTTCAATGACTTTAGGATTGGGTCCTGAAGTAGAACAAGTGGCAGAACTGACACAGAAGAGCCCTCTGCCCACTTGTGTAAAGTATTCACTGGATATCATGATGTTGACCCTCAACCCTTTCAGTTTATGAAATGATCCAATAGCACTTAACCCTGTAATTGTTGCAAGAAAAAACAAAAAGTGTTTTTGGACAAACTCTCACTGAAACCAATGATAGCAATCCCATTGACTGTAACAGAAAAAAATTAAGCTCATTGACTGAAAAATGCAAGTATATTTTATTATTGGGACAATATGACAATTATGACCCATTTAATGATCCATTTACCGCTATCATCATTGAAAATGATAATACTTTGCTAGACTGGCCATAAAATGACATTTTCAGCCAGGTCTGTGAGACAATTAGCCTGAAGAGTTTTGAGCCTAATTACTGACGCATGGTGTGAGTCATAAATTGTAAGATACAATGATAGTGCTTTCTACATCAGTGGACAAGCCTTCTAGATATCAAAATATTGAGGAGCTAAAAAGTGCATGCCTATATATGTATCTAATGTAACAAACTGTGTATATAAAATGTGAAAGATTTGAGATAGGTATGAATAATAAAAGGTCCATAAGATTATATGACATAGAAGAATGAAACTACCACTTCCTTCAAATAAATGCAAAGCCTTCTTAGCATCTGATCCAGACAAATCAAAACACTTTAATACCATAAGCAGTTAGAGAACAAATCTATAAATAAATAAATGGAATGCACAAATTCATGCTAAAATACACATTAAAATTCATTCCCTTTTAAAAAAAAACCCACAATTTTTACCTGTTTGATTAATATCTGTGTCTTCTTCATCTATTTCATTCTCCACATCAGTTGATTCTAATGAAACAAAAGAATTGACATTGATTATTAGGGTTACAAACACTGATTGACTATCATGCTGGCAATAATGGTATAGCAGATTTTCCTGTGTCAGAGCATCATTATGGCGGCTTGACAGAACTGTTCATTATAATGGGCTCTGAAAATTAATGGAGAAAAAAAAAAGATTAAAGAACTCCTCTCCGCCCAGTCTTGGCACAGTTTTAGTTATCAGCAGGGGTTTTCCATGCCTGGAAAAGAGAAATCAGTGTGACGAATTAGCATCTCATTCACTGTATTTACAATTTTGGAGCCCAATTCCATAACACTTCATCAGCACAGGCAGAGTTAATCACAAGAATAGTGTTTCACTGACTGCAACAAGACTACTTGTGTTTGGGTTTCAGACTGAGCTTTTGGATTTAGCTCCCTCAGGCCAGAAATCTTTGCTCAACATTTGGTTTGAACAACCAAAACATGTGGAGGTAGGAAAGGAGTTACTTTCCTTTCTCATTTTGGAGTCAGGTAAATACAGTCACTGTGGTCCCAGCACCCTTCCTGCCACTGAGGACACTGCAGGAGGACCAAGCAGTGTGTCCTGCCTCTCCTTCCTGCTAGCTGTCACTCGGTGGCATTTGATGAACCCCAGAGGTTGGATTGTGTGATAAAAAGAGATTGTACAGTTTCCTCATCCTGCAGTGAAATTACCATGTAGCTGAAGACTGTCACGTTACCCTCAAATGGATGTTAGATACAAAAGGTGAGGAACACCCTCTATTATTGCTCTCAATGGTGTTGCCAACTCATATGACATAAATTTATCTTCCTAAATCTAATAATTTCTATTCCCTCTTTTACATAAAAGGAATTGCTTTACCTCCACTGTGAAGGACAGTGTTCAGTGCTTGTGTTTATCTGGGGCTGCTGCTGCCAAATTACGTGCAGTATGCAATGTGCATATGATCAGCGGTGACTGGAATAGCACTAGACTGGCCAGAAATAAAAGGATTCAAAAAGCATCTCAGGAACAGCCTGGCTCAGACGTGGGAAAGTCCGTGTCCTAACATTACTTTGTGTCCTGCATATCTGGGAGCTGACGTCTACAGCAAATGAGCCACAGCAAACTCAGAATGACAGGACAGCAGAGGACAGAGCAGGGGCCATTTCAGCCTATCTGCTTATCCTGTAAGGGTTTGATATGGTCCTTTAGAAAAGAATTGAAGAAGGCTTGGTAGTAAGTGATCTAAAAAGGGTGAAGAAATTGAACTGGATTTTGAGCATTAGTTAAAACAGGGAAGAGAGTTAGGAAATGCCAAGAAATTTAAAGAGGGCACCAATATGAAATACTGATTCACATTGAATCAGGGAGAGATGTGAGAATGTGAGCATTCTGTGACCCATGTCAGTAGGATGTAAGTTCTGATCCAAACCGCTGCCACACCGAGATGACACAGGGCACTTACTATGAACAAAGCAATGGGCTGAATCAGAACATTTTCAGTGGAAAACTTTCCATATAGCTAACTATTATCTATCCCTTTCTCAGAGAAAAAACCCAGATAACAAAACAAAATAAATAATGTTTTGGATAAGAATTCTCTATATTCCTGTTTTTTACACTTACTTCGGCAATCCTCTTGTGCGACGTGATTGTCAATTTTAATATCATCCACTGCAATTCCTCCAGTTCCTTTTCCAATTTCTCCCTCAATAACCACCTGGCAAAACAAGATAATGTTCGCATTGTTTTCATGCTAACACACAATTGCACCATTCAGGATTTCTTAATTAGTTGTTAGCACACATCTTCACCTGCCATGATATCACATCTGCATGTACTTTGCTTGTGGCCTGAAAAATCTGCATTGCCTGCCTTTATGAACTTATACATGCAAATGTAAATCTATATACTGTTATAACTTCATTAAAGGCTTTTACATCAGCAAAACTGTGGCAAAGAGACAGCTTTGTGACTGACGATAAACGATTTCTAAAGTATTTATTTGGCCTTCTGTAACAAATTGCTTGCATCACTGTAATCTGAGATACCGTGAAATATTTCACTATTTCTAGTCACAGCAAGCGCCCCTCACCTGTAGGTGTAATACTCTCCATGCAAACCCTTCAGTGACAACTTTTGCTATGGTGTATAAAACATGACCAGCAAAGTGCTGCTGGCCTAGGCTCTGCTGGTTCAGCGGGGAGCAGCCAAGCTCACCTGGTAGTGTTTCACAGACTTGTGAAGCAGAACACGTCCTTCCTTCCAGTAGTTTGCCTGGTGCCCGCTCAGGGTCCACAGCACCTGGTCGTATTCATCTGGCTTTTGGTACCGCAGTTTGATCTTCAGGGTGCCGACGTGTGCGCCCGACATGTGGTACCAGAAAGTCATGCAGTGGGCAGAGTTCTGTGAGTAAATCACGGGGCTCAGCAGCCGGGCGACTTTGCCTTTCTGGCTTTCATCAGCTTGTGAATAAATGAAATTGCCATCTCCTACTGTGACAGAAGGACTGTGTTAGGAATAGCCACCAGTTTTAATTTTCTTTGTTAACACAGAAATCCCCAACCACCGCTGATCGTTTTTCTTTCTTTCCATGCTGATGAGTCACAAACAGAGTCAGAGCAGAGGCTGTTGTTTTGAGAGCTCTAGGAAAGCTGATATGCTCTAAGACAAGTGCCACAAAGATGATCAGAGGGCTGGAGCACCTCATCTAGGAGGACAGGCTGAGAGAGTAGGGGCTGTTTAGCCTGGAGAACAGAAGGCTCTGGGCAGACCTCATTGCTGCCTTTCAGTAAGTAAAGGGGACTTATAATAAAGATGAGGACAAGCTTTTTAATAGGACCTATAGTGACAGGACAAGGGGTAATGGTTTTAAACTAACAGTGGGGAGAGTCAGATTAGACATAAGGAAGAAAATTAGTGGGTGATGAAACACTGGCACAGGTTGTCCAGAGAAGACTCGATGCCACATCCCTGAAAACACTCAGGGACAGGTTGGATGGGGCTCTGAGCAACCTGCTCTAGTTGAAGATGTCTGGTCATTGCAGGGGTGTTGGATGAGATGACCTTTAAAGGTCCCGTCCAGGGCCCAAACCATTCTGTTATTCCATGATTTTGTCTGGCCTTCTCCTTTGCTGTTCACTGGGATTCTTTGTGCCGAGAGTGAACCATAAGAATACGCTCACTGTGACACACACCATGCATTTCCTTTTGCTCAGGGAAGGAGGCAAAAGCATGTTTGGTGTGACAGCATATTACTCAGTGTGCACCTCCTGAAGACAGCCAGCACTAGACTTGCTAAATGGAAATCCCTGGGGCCTGCTCTATGCTAATTGTGCATAAAGCTATTAAAAAATCTGTTTAAACTAATTTGTGCTTGAGAAGGCAAGATTAGAATGGGGAGAACAGTGAAGGATGAAATAGCTTTGAACAGCCATGGTCAGAGATCAGGAACTGAGATCTAAATAGTGTTCCTAAATAGAGTCTGAGCATTGTCACAGATGGTGTCAGACTTAAGTCCTTGATGTTTGCAACAATATATTGGGCTCTATATATTTGTGAGCTGTTCCCTGAAAGAGTAATATTATGGCTGGTACTTTCTGAAGAGCAAAATGGATTCATACACATTGAAATCTGAACACCTAATACCCTTAACTTGGAAAATTACTTCCTTAATCATGCTGGGAGAGAAGCATGTGGGTGTGCGATTAGTTTGGGAACAGAAAATTGCTTAGTAAGATACTGACTATAGAGAAGTGCTTCTGATTTACACCAGCCAGACATCCATTCCAGTGAGCTTTTGAACCACTTCTTTGCAGAGAGTTATGGTGGAAAAACATGAAGTTTCTCCTGGTGTGTTTAAGAAGAAATTGCATGTGCAATGCAGTCACACAAAAGGATAGAGACACCATTTATTGACATTGGTACAAAGTCATTTTGAGAGTAGGAAGGATAAAAATGATAACAAGAAATACTATTGCTTCAATGCTGAAATAAGTATACATTTATCTGTTTATACCAACATTTAAACAAAAGAAAATTAAAAGGAGGCAAAAGAAAATGTTTTAGAAGGGTGGTCTTTGTTTGTACATGGTATTCTTCAATTTCATGTGAAATACCATATAATTGAGACTTGCTGGATTGCAATGGTATAGTCCTGCACCAATGAAGATGGGAAGATGAGCATTACTACTTTGGAAAGCACAAGAAGGACAGGATAGTAAAAGGTGAACCAGAAAGAAAGTGGAGTGGGTTAAACGCAGTGGGTGGAAGAAGTGGACCTAATAAATGTGAAACGAAAACATTTCTTCTAACATGAGACAAGGACGTTTTCTTTTGTCTGGATTTTTCTGTGGGCAGTTAGAGATATCCTGCCCAATATGCACGTCAAAGTATCTGGTGTTTGAAAGAATTTTACAGAGGAAGATGATATTACATTGTTAAAAAAAATTAGGCTTTTTTTTTTTCCTGTCTTACTGCAGTAACATCTTGTCCAGTCTCTTAAGCAGGAGTGCTTATGCCTATACATTCTTTTAACTTTGCTCCTGTGCACAGAGCAGCACAACATGTGCAAATCTCATCAAAGAATGGTAATAGGGAAATCCAGAGGGAGATAAAAAAGGAAAATAATCACAGCATTAGGATGGTTGTCTCAGTTGGAAGACCTAACACTGGCCAGATTTAATCACAACATGTATAATTTGAAGTGACATACAGCGTATCCTGCTGTCTTAAAGCAATTGCTGTTGAAGATCACTTTTGTGAATTTTCTTCAGCTTTGTACATGCGGCTGAGAGAAAAATATGTCTGAAAGTTGCTCACTGGGGTTCTCCCAATTCATAGGTGGCTTTCCTATGTAGCAGTGACACTGAGGGTTTGTTTGGGACATCAGTGTCATTCAGACTGCTCATGGTTGGTGTTCACATCCGCCCCACTCATTCTGCACCTGCTGGAAGTTGAATGGCAAACCTGGCAGGTGAAGGTGCTCTTAAAGGAAAATTTGGGAAAATGTCGGTAGTGCAGCGGGAGAAAAAGGGGTGGCCTGTAAGACTTACTAAAGCTACAGCTCATAGGACAAATAAGTTTTCTGCACTAGCAGGGCCCAGGGGAAACAAAAAAAATCTCATTTGAAGAATATAATTTCTTCATCTCTTGACTTAAGACAGGTTCAGTCTCTCCATAATCTTTGGTGGCAAAGTGCAGATAGCTCTCATTTTCAGAATATTACTGCAGTCCTGGGTCAGGAACTCTGTCTTCATTGTCTTAATTAGAGCTTTACTTATGCATGCCTTTTAGGTTTTGTCAGTCTCTGGCTAACATAGCTTTTAACCTCCTTTCAATGTCAGATCCTACTGAGCCATTTCACTTCACTCTACATCAATTTTTCCACCATTACAGCCTTCACTTCAGCTAACTGCATTTAGTTAATTTGATGCCATTTATTTGTACAATGCCATTTATAGTCAAAGTATTACAAGTTTTTTTTTTTCCTGAAACTACTGTACTTGTCTTAAGATTCAATTGAAAGTGTCTCAGAATTTAAGAAGTCCAATTTTGTCTAATTTCCTTGTCATTCTCATTAGGCAAAGGGTAGCAGAAGCAGGAAGGGGGATTCATCTCAACACATTTGATTAATCTGCACGTATGCAAGCGAGAACACTGAAGTGAGAGGCTGTGCAGGTCACACAGTGCCTTCCCTTCTCCACCAGCCTGCAGCATATTTATTGCCTAATTATGCAGAGCCATGAGTTAGGTACTACAAAACAAACCAGTCAATTTCCCAGGGTGATATTTCTGGGAAAACTGTGTGTGAGCAAAGGATGGCTATAATCTCCAACTCCTGCTGGAAAGGAGAAGGGCATGGAAATACATCCATTTGGGAATTTTCACTTTCAATACCTTTCTGTGATGGGTAGTCCTGCTAACTACAAAAAGGAATAATATGAGGTTTGTTCATGACTGAATCAGTTGGTCAGTGATATTTGCAAAATATTTGTTAATTCAGATATTTTTCTAACCCAGATGATGGTTATCCAAAGGCAAGTTAGAGGAATATCTACAGTTCCTGACAATAAATAATCTTTATTCCCCATCAGAAAGGATAATTACAGTCAGCTGTGACTACCTATAATAGATTAGGTTTCCTAGAGAACCACCTTTGTGACTTTACATACTTTAGCTGTAATGTACTTTATAATATACTTTAGTTATAATTTTCTCTCTTGGCATTTTGGAAGATATGTTGATATTAAACAGAACAATCTCTCCCCGTGTAAAACAGCTAAATCATGAACTCATGATTACCTGTGTGGTCTTGAATCGGCCCAGTTTTGCTGGTCAGGATTGCCCATCTTAAATCCACCTGGTTGTCATGCTCCCAGTGGCATAAAGTCTTTTGGGATCCCCAGCCAAAGGCACAGTTGAAATTGTATAGTGGCAGCTCTGCAAGGAAAGAGGGAAAAGAGGGGACAAAAATGTGATTATAAATTTTGTACTTCAAAACAAATGCATACAACTGACCATTAAATACTTGAAACTCTAAGAAGCCATAGCAAGAGCATCCCTCCTGGGAAACAGAAGAAAAAGTACTATTTTTTGTAGATGATGTGGTTGTTTCTTGTCATTTTGTGACCCATATTTTGGAATTTTTTTGTGCTTAGATGAATTCTTCTGATTTACCCACATTAGCTGATAACCATGTAGTAACAAATGTGACTCACAAAGAAAGCTCTGGCTTATTTATCAGATATACTTTCTGGCTGACAATATTCCTTTGCATTGTAATGGTGCAACATTTTGCAACAGCTTGCAATGAGATTCAGGCAAAAATTAGAAAAGATTGAAACATTAATGGAATGTCCTTGGCAGGAAAGAACTCCTGGTGAAATCTATAATACGTGGCTTCAATAAGGAACTTTCTTCAGCATCTTCCAGACAGTTAAGTAGGCCCACAAGATGGCAGCATTGAAATGGACAAATTGAGAGGGAAAAGGGACAAATGTGGCTGATTGCCAAATGAACTCAAAATAAGCTTCAAAACAAGCTCTGCATAAAACAAGGGAAGTCTGGTATTATGGTCAGGATGAGATCATATCTTGTTTTCAGCTTCTTTTCAATTCTGCCCAAAGGTTTAATACATAGTAGCTTATTTTCTTCAATAGAACCTGGAATTTAAATGTAAAGATTATATGAAGATAGCATATAAATCCCTTGCATTTCTTATTTTCAGAAGCAGTTTGAAATCTTTTGAGCTTTTGGTTCCTAACCCATTGGTATGAACTTTTATCTCACCTTGAGCAATGACAACTCCCAGTAGAGTAATACCCTTCCCACAGCAATGTGACCAAATCTTGGAGTCTTTTCTCAGGCATGACTCACGCCTTATTAAAGGAATAATTTAGGTTTCCTTTAATGTGATGCTTTGTGCAAGTATGAACTAAGAACAAAGGACTCTGTGCTCCCATCAATATCAGCTCTGGGGGAAGAATTGTGTTTCTTGCCCATTATTAATAAAAAAAGCCAGGAAAGATAATGTAACCCCTAGAACATGTTTGTTTATTGTGGGAAAGCAAGGAGAAATATGGGAAGTGTGTTGAGACCTGTGGCTGGCCAGACCTTTGAGGTGGAGCTCTCCCAGTCTGAAGAGGCAAAGGCCTCCTTCATGTAGTGAGCTGCCAGGGAAGACTGGAAGGCTTTTGAACTCCCAACCCACATTTTAATGGAAAGTAAACTAGAATGATAATTTTATCAAGGCAGAGAAAACCTCAGGGTGAGCAGGTTGAGACAGAATGGATATAAAAAGTGTTCATCTATCATTCTCTCCCTGCGTGCTGTGTCCTTGTTTGGCAGGTCCTTGCTTCCAGACATAGTTTTAACTCAACTCACTGGATTCCTGCATTGCAGCCACTGTGCCCTCTCCCCTCTGGCCCCTAGAAAATTTCATTCTGTCGGCAGAGAGATCTGAGCATGGCAATTCCGGCCCCACTCCTCTGCCTGCCAGTGCCTTGGCTGTGCTGTGGTATCTCTCTGCACCAAGCCCTCATTCTTCACTCCTTCCTTTCATCCTCCCCATCCTGCCTGCCTTCCCCCTCTCTCCCGCTGGCCTCCAGAGGGGTCTACTCCACATTGTCACGAATGCAGCATCCTAGTTGGGAACAAATGAATTAAACAGATAATGTCTGGCACAGGAATTCAATGTGGAGAAAAGATGATTCCTGGAGCACCCTAGCCCTGTCTAGGAAAAAGGCAGATTGTAGTGAATAATCTCTCTTTGGGCTCAAAATGTTGAAGAAGCAGAACTCAGCCTAAGCACATGAGTGCAGAAAGGCAATCCTTTATGTCTCGTTCTTCAGTATATGGGGTTTTTTCTAGACAATGGGGCTAAGATCAAAGACATCTTGCCCAAAAGGGGACATCTGAAAATCAAGGGGAGTTTTTAAAGAAATAGAATGACATTGCAATGAATTAAAGGATTTTAAGATCATGAAAAATAGCCTTTCATTGTCAGGTGGCCTAGGGAGAGCTATATTGCATGGCTTTGACATCAGAGCCATGAGACAGAACTTTAGAAAAGGTTTTAGAAAACGTAAAACAAAATTAATCTTATTAATCCCAAAGGATTATATCATGCAAAGCTAGTGATAGCCAGTGTGATATTCAAACCACAGGAAAAGAGCACAGTGGTAGATACATCACATTCATCTGAAGATATCACACAGCATAAATGAGCACGTAGCACAAACAGATTGAAAGAACTAGCGTTGTTCAACTCTGAATAAAAATAAATAGAATACGCAGGAGAAGTATGTAAATGAGTGAAGATTCGAGCAAAGAAAGAATACAATATTGTTTTCTCCATTTCATAGCCTAAGAACTGAGAGATATCCAGTGAAGTTCAATGTGGATCAAAGGAAAAAAATTCTCATATGATGTGAGCAGTACTTGGTCCCTCAAATGCTGTTTAGGCAGAGCACAATTCAAAGAGAACTGGACACTGAAATGAGGAAGGAAAATATCCAGAATTCAGTTGTCAATTCTAAAGTGCAGGAAGTGACAAAAGGCTTTTGCCTTATGCTGTCAAGACAGCTCTGAACACTGGGATTGGAAAGAGAGTTTCAAAATAGAGCTAAATTTCACAGACCCATCTAATAAATAGTGTCTTACACTTTCATTTGAAATATATAGTCCAGGAAATTGGCAAAGATCCTAATTCTGATATGTTTTGGCCATGCCTGTGTTCCTTGGCTTCAGACTTAGAGACAGCATGGTGTAGCATAAAAATGAACTTGTATTCAATGCAGAACTTTCCACTGAAACTGAGCAGAATTTGACCAGTAACCTGCTCTCAGTTAGCTATTTCTTGCTAGGTTCCTATTGTTTTCTCAAAAGTGATTGAGCTAATATATTCCTTAGACAATCACAGCAATGGGATTGAAGGTCAAAGACAAGTAATTTCAGAGTGCTCTTATTTTATGGGCTCCTTAAACATGCCATCTCTTATTGCCTATTCTTATGTCTCTTCCAATCCTTCTCCCAGGGATCCATAAAAAGAAAGATAGACTTGCTAGCCAATTAATAATGGACACTTGTAGCATCAGGGTAGGTTCATTATGGTACAGTACTCACAATGCATCTGCCCCAGCAAAAGACAGACTAGTTCAACATTTCTATTAAAGGTCTCAGGGGGCTGATACAGTAGCTCACAGCAAGATACAGGCAATCTGTGCTCTTTGTCCTTGAACTGTAGCTTGGCAGCCCTGGTGGAAGGAAGGGAACTAGGGATGAGTAACATTTGTTGTGCTGTCTCTCCAGTGCTGGCCCATTCCCCTGCGAGGATAATTCTCATGCCAATAGGTGATTGATCTCCTGGTTTGTGTGTATTGAGAGGATGAAGAAAACCAGCTATTAT
Source organism: Sclerurus mexicanus (assembly GCA_013396755.1). Lineage (NCBI taxonomy): Eukaryota > Metazoa > Chordata > Aves > Passeriformes > Furnariidae > Sclerurus > Sclerurus mexicanus. Next base: position 150,723 of record VWZF01000363.1, read on the forward strand.
GTAATCAAATAGCAGCAGCTCAGATGAGAATCTGAGAGGGAGGTGTGATGAAATCCTATATGCCTTTTTCAAAATGTAGGGTACGTGATGCTGAATTAAAACAGATTTATCCTCTCAAAAAATAACCAACAGCTGTACTTCTTGACCACATCTTGCTCACAGCTGGGACCATTACTGCACATGAATAAGAAAGTAATTTGAAAATCTAGTTGAGTGAGTTTCTTGCAAGTCCATCAATCTTTTGTGGCCCACAGACTTTGACATATTTTTATAACTCCTCCAACAAGAGGCAAGAAGGAGCATGATGGCATTAAAACTGCTATGAAAGTTCTCTTTAAGATGCTCTTGCCAAAGGCTAAATCAACATTAAAATAGGAAATTACAAACATAATTTGGACCACTTCAATGTAGTATATTTGGTTTGATTTGTATTTGCATTTCACCTTCTCATACCACTTATGCTGGCAGCACAGAATTACCATAAATGATAATAAATGATAACTTAACTGCTTTAATACCCCTTTACTGATGCAAAGTTGCCCCACTATAAATGAGAATCAGACCTGTTCTACCCTTAAATTATTTCTTAGCATAGATTTTAACTCAGGATTTCTTAGTTATATTTTCCTGCAATAACTGTTACATGTGCAAAAAACAAGGTACTTTACTTCTTGGAACAGTCTGCTTTACAAAGGACTCGACTTACACACTGAGAGCATGTAATGTAAATGAACAGCTTGCTCTGTATGTAAATAGCTAAGAGACAAGCATTCAAAATAGTCCTTTAGAAATGAAAAAGATGTGTTCAAAAAGACTACATGTTAGAAAGTCCTAGGGCTGAGGCCTGAAAGGTATTTACCTTGACGGATAGATTTGTTGAAGGCACCTTTTTAAGTTTGAGGAGGAAAGTAGATCCTCTCTTAAAAAAATAAAATAAAAAAGATTCAAACCTTTAAACATTTTTAGCAGTTTCAAATCATGATTCTTTTTTATTTTCTTTCAATTCAGTCCCCTTGAAATGAACTGTAAAAGTCTCCTTGATGGAAAGCTTGTTTATACAAGGAGGCTTTCCAGCTATTTGCTCTTGACTGTTTCCATAGTGTATGAAAGCTGGTTGGAATGGGATAATCTCAGGCTTTGACACACGCAAGTATGTTAGTCTGGGATAACAAGATCAGAGATATTTGCAGGCCTGAATGCCGGCAGTAGGACAGCGATACACGATGTTGGCACCTATTGCAAAGTACCTGTGCCATGGCAGGTGCTGCTACCGAGAGGGCTGGTCAGTCTCTGCCCCTGGTCACTGTGGCACGAGCTGCTGTGGCCAGCACTGGCACCCTGGAGCTCGTGCAGGGTTACCCGCTGGAGCCTGCAAACTGCAACTGATCTGGAATAGCTCCCTGGCTTGGAGTTCATCATTTACCTCACGGTGCATTAGCATCTTAAGGTAAACCAAGCCTTGGAGGGAATTAAGGCCAAAGCTGAAGGCTCAGTCATTGATGTGTTAAATTCATACCTTGTTCAGCTCGAGAATAGCTGAATGAGTGCACTTCTCCTCAGGCAGCTGAGGGCCAGGGGCCCCTGAGCAGCCCTGTAACTTCGAGGGCAGTTTAAAGTACATTATTTGCAGCTGACACAGCAGACTCGCTCCCAGCTGGGTGGCCCCTCACTCCGATGTGCTTCACGGTGCCAGCCAGGTCCAGCCGTGCCCCTTCAGCAGAAGGAAATGTTTGCACCACCTCCACGCCAGGAGGGGTTTCCCCATGTTGAGGGAAATTTCTTTCTGCCCCTTTTTGGGAGTTTTTTGGCTGGTTTTCAGTGAGGGATTATGAGGCAGCTGGAAACCTTTATGTCTTAAACTGGAGATTCTGGAAACCTTATTCTTATTTATTAGTGTCTGACTGATCTCTATCTAGGATCTTTGTAATGTGCTGCCATATGGGAGCCTGAAGTTTGGGATGTGAACTCGTCCCTTATTCCCTGGGAAGGAAATGGTTCCTACCAGCACAATGCAGGGAAGTAACACTGGCATTCTTTGAACAGAGCCTCAGAAACTCCCTTAAAAGAATAAAAACTTGGCACATCACGGAGTAAGCAAAGGTGGTGCAGGAGGGAAGTAAGGAGAGAAAATGAGGATATCTTAATCTCTGGCAGTAACAACCAATCTTTTACTGGCGAGTCCCACCCAAGCCAAGGGGATTAAACACAACCTGCAAACTCAGCTGGCAGTAAAGAGGAGGGAGTGAAACTGCATTGTACAGAGGCACTTTCTAAATTTACAATTTGCTTATATGCAAGAAGATACTTTAAAAAAACCCCACAAAACAACCTGTAAAGAAATCCTTCATTTCATCAAAACAGGAACCTAAAAGATAATTTCAGACATAAAAAATAAAGTGCTTTAAATCCATTGCACAAAATCCTTTCTTCCTTTGCGTCCCCCATGCCTTTCCAAACTGTGGGATCAGCAGCAGCCCTCCAGCCCTTCAGCAAGGCTGCCTGTGGAAGAGCAGGGTGGAGAGGTGTCCCGCGAGGGCGGGCCAGCTCGCTGTTGTGCTTCTCACTGCACCAGTGCTCCACAATCCCCCTCTGCTCATAAAGCAGGGTAGAGCTAGAAATAGTGCATGCTGAATAAGCCAACTGGATGACCCTGGAGACAAATTTTGAGGAGAGTAAAAGCACTGGCCTCTGCAATATCTGAATGCAGAGGCCAAGAGTGGGAACAACATCTTAGCTAAGTCAGCTGTATCTCTTAATCAGGTCGACACCATCACTGTCCTTTTGGAAACTTTTTCATTATTAGTCTCTTTCTTTCAGTTGAAGCAAGAGTGTATTGTGTCACATGGTTGAGGAAACAATGACAAACATTTACCCACCCTGTTAATAAATCATTTGCAAGACTGTGCCTTACTGTTCTTTAATGGAGGAAATGGGAGTAACTGAAAACTGACCTCTACCACTCCACAATTATTATTGCAAAGGATTTTTAACTGGTGCTCATAGTTTTTCGAGTTTGGGTTTTCTACCCAAATCTATCCTCTCCCCCACTTCCAGTAAATTGTACAGGATATTAAAAAAATGGTATGAAAGCTGTGGAAGCAGCAAACTAAGGAATTTAAAAGCTGCTAGTTATTGTATTAAGTAAAAAGGACCCGCTGCCAGTGACAACTTGGTTTTCGCTTTTCAAATTCATGGTAGCAGTTTATGTAACCCCATTTTGAGAAAACTTGCTAGAAAACAATATTGTAAAACTGCCAGCTCCCTGGTGGAGCAAACTTTACTTGTCTTGGTTTTGTAAAACCATGGATATAAATAGTGAGTGGGCCTGTGTGGCTCTGTTTCTGTTTTCCCAGAGTTTGCAAACACACTTTATGTCACTGACATGCCACATTTAAACAGTGCACTCTGTGATTAAGTTAGTTTAATTTTGTCAGCATTCAGCATTTGCTGATGCAGAAGGAAATCTTGTTCTCTGCTGTGTCTACATGTGGATGAAAGGAATAAAATATTTACTGTACAGAGCTAAGAGACCAGATGCTTCTTTACTTCAGAGACTTTTAAGGAATGGGAAGTCAGGAAGTGCTGCAATTCATTATTTTGTCTCTGGCATGAAATTTGGGTATGGAATTTATTATGGTTTTAATAAGAAAATTTTTTTTTTTACCTGGTTGTAATGTATTGTCAATTACTGTTGGCTTTTCTGTATTCAGCACTGTAGTCCCACCTGGAAAAGAAATTATGCGTATCATGATACATGGGACACAACAAAGGACACAGCAGTCATTAGAAATATCCTATATATAAACCTGAAATATTGCCATCTTTATTAGACATGTAGGTAACTGAGTATGTGAGCTTAAGCATGAAAATATGACATTAAAGGCCTGGTTTCCTTTATCAAAAAAGAACACAAGAACTCTTCCATAAACGAAGCCATATATCTTTGGAGTCCCTCCAAACACCAAATAAGTAATCCTCACCATGTCCCTGTGGCTGTCCTTGGTGTATAGACATGGATTTGCTCCAAATCACATGGGGAATCAGCAAGTGATCTTTATGGCACCTACTAGGAGTCATTATTTTGTGCATTTACCCATGACATATTGTTTCTCATATCAGGGATGTGAGATCCTCCAGCCCCTGCCATACTGGTTTCTCCCCATATGTTGTTTCATAGCTGTGTGGTGAGACCAGCTCACAAGAGAAGTACATGGGAATTGCCCGACTTTAGGTCCTAACTGAAGGCAGGTCTCAAAGTGAAAGAGGAATTAAGGACTTCCCCTTTGTCCTTTTCTTCAAGCAGATAAACAAGAGGTGAGTGGGGTCACGGCCCGCTAATAAGCTCACTAATTGTTATTTTTAAAATACTTGACTTTTTAAAGCAAGCCTCATATTATTGATAAAGGAAACAAAAAGGAAATTAGCACAATTATAAATGCACGGTGGGGTGCTGATTACCAGTCAATGGCTCCTCTTTTCTCCAGCAAGCAAGTACTTAAAGCATTATAGAAAGGATGACTATGATGACTTCCAATGAGAATGAATGCCCAAGCTGTATCAGCTTTATGTTTGTGAGAATGATCTGATGGGAAATGCTATAAGCCATGCAAATAGAGTAGCTCTGTATGGGGTCCAAATAGAGCAGGAAGGAATCTGGCCTACAGCACAATTACAGTTAATTGCAAGGGAGGCTTCATTGTGATACTCACATATGTGCAAGTGCTGTCACGAAAGTGACTCTAACAGTCGTACCCACAAGAATGTGGGTGCCACACTTGCATTGGGAAAGGATAAAAGAGGGTAAGGCACCGATGAAATCCCCTCTGCACTGCCCTGATACCCTTAATGGGCCACAAGACTTATGTATTTGCCTTCTATGCATTTTGGAGGAAGAAAAGAATGTTTGCAATGAATTTATTGGTACAATCAGTTCTATGAATTTTAGTGTTTTGAGTAACTTCATACGTACAATGCGGTGTTTCACCAGTGTCCGGAACAACTGGACACTCACTGCCTAGGGTTTCTAGGTGTTGCAATAATAAATTATACTAAAGTGTCTGCACTTTTGTAGAAGGGCAACATAGTAATTTTCAACATTAGTACTGAAATAGGTTCAGTTCCCCAAAAGAGTTGGTGCTCAGAAAGACCAATGGCTGTTCCCTTGTCTTAGAGATTATAAACTGCTCCCCAAGCACAACCTGCAAAAACTGCCAGAAGGTTTTTCTTCTGCTCAGTAAGCTTTCCCTAAGGGACATGTGGGATGCAGTCCACAGCTCCTTGAAGTGCAGAGACTATGAGTGAATGTGGAAGGTGCTTGAATAGATCTGTCTCTTTCCCCTCACAGCCTCCATCTATATGAAATATGTCTCTACCTATTGAGCTTTGCAAGACTGTGTAGGGCTTTGCAGAAAGCCCCAGTGTTTCTTGACCTGGCTCTTTCTTTTCCAAAAAATAAATAAATTACAATGTTTAGTAACATTGAAAGCTTTCTGAGCTACCTTAACACAATAGTATTTTATCAGACTCCCTGCATGGCTGTTTTCAAAAAGAATAAGATTCATCTGGGACGCTGATTTAAAAAGCAGTGACAGTGACCGTGCACTGTCTTTTCCGTTCAAGACTTACTTTTTCAATTTACGATTTGCAACATGCAATTACAGGAGACACTGGCAAAGCTCAGAAAGGATTTGATGCTGAAACTGCACTTTCATTAGTATCTGCTGCTTGATGTTCTACTTGGCTCTGTCCGAGATGCCAATCTCTTACCTAAGCTTTCCCGACGTCCTCTAGGACAGCTATTGCCAGACTTTAATACTATTTTATATCATGGATATAAGAAGCAATAAACATTTATTAGACAAGCCCATGAGGGAGCAGTGATGAAATAACTAGTGTTGCTGCATCTAAAAATAAGCTCAATTACTGTAGATATACAGATCTCATCAAACAGACCCAGAGATTTGTGGAAAAAGTGACTTCCAAGAAGAGATCAAAAACATAGAGGTGCAGTGTCAGCTCTCTAGAAGGACTAGAGGTTCCGTGCAAAGTGTGAGGATTTGAAACTTAGCAAGCTTTCTCTGCTCCAGATGCAGACCATGCTATGTCTTCCCCTCCTATTTTTCTGCCAGTGATGGAGGCTTGGAGAACATTAGCCCCTCTGTGGCTGTAATGCATTGTTGGTGGGGAAGCTCATGGAAATATTTCTGGCAGTGTGAGTACGTGTGAGTATGCTCTGATGAAACAAATCTGGTTTGTTTCTATCTGGGAAGGGTTTGGGGATGAGATTTGAGTATTATATTCATTTTTAGGTAGGGAGCGTGTATGTAAATCTAAACAATATTTAGAGTTCTTCAATCTCAGACAATAAACCTCAAAAGGTTTGTCAGGCTTTTTTCTTAAAAAGAGAGACTTTGATTAGGACATTTGATTAGACACAATTCCTGCTAAAAAATTTGCCCTCTCTTCCATCTAGTCACTATTATTTGCTTCAAAAATTACATAGCTGAGAAAACAATCAGAAGTATTGTCCTATGTAAAAGGCAGATGCCTATGTTTTGACAGCACTAACAATACAAACTGCATACCAATGTCCATTAATGTTGAGTGATTAAATCAGTGCAAATATTTAGCTGCTGATGGATATGAGCTACAGTGAAGCTGCAATGGAATGAGGATGGTTTCTGCACCTGTCAGTTGGTAGTCATCACCTGTGCCACTGTGACAGTTTGCCTGGTCATCATCACACTCATCCACGGGCTTGCCTTCAGAAACGGTAGGGACAGCAGTAGGAGCTGAAATGGAATACAGTCGTTTGGTTAAAACATGTGCTGGAGAACCAGCATGCAACCAGCAGTGACATCTTGATGAACACCATATGCTGTCTTCATGTGTTGCATCTGAGAATTGAAGTAACTCTACTTTGCAGCTTAGTTAGTATTTCTTTAGAACAGGGACTGTCTGTTCTACCTCCTGCACTAAGGCACTCTGGTGTATCTGAGCTCGAGGGCTAAGTGGAGTTGGGCAGCAAAGCCCCAGACTGCCTGTTCACTGGCTGATGGGTGTTTATTGTTCCCACCAAGGAACAGTGAAAGCCTGGAAAGAGAGAATGAGAGTCTTGGGGGATTGTGTGGAGGGGGAAGAATCCCATAATTTTATTGCTGGCCAAAGTGCCTGTCAGTGGGTCTGCACAGGGGAGCAGGAGAGGTGCATGCTCAAGCTGGTAATTCTCCAGCACCCACCACACTGCTGAAGAAACTCCTCTGCAGAACACATGTAAGAGAGGAAATGTCTGAGCAGAGTTATGGTAACAGTGACAGGAAGGCAGTGTGATGTAGAATCACTTTGTGCTCGATGAGGAGACCTGGATGGAGTTTCTTTTTTTTTGTTGTTATTGAAGTTATAAATAATTAAGACATCGGTGATGTCAGTCATCCCTCCCGGCCACCTGCCTGCTTCTCACTGGTGATGACTTTCCGGTAGCTGCTGCCTAACCCATAAAAGTCTCAATTTTGTTAGTACAGTTAAAAGCTTCAGATTTGTGTAAGATGCCAGAAAACACATCTCTAGCCCAGTATCTGCAAAGCATACCACATCTGGAAAATCAGAATACAGATACGTAGTGTTGTGTTTATGTTTTATACTGCACGTATAGTTCCCTGCCTTAAGATAAGCACTCTTGGAATGTGATCCAGGCTTTTGTCTGTTCTCACCCACTGTTATTTTCATTAGCAATCTTATTAATTCATTATAAGCTACGCAATAATGCATGGCTTTTGCAGATTCTTCTTTTCCTTTCTAGTGCCCCCAGTGCCTGCTGGCCACACAAGATCATATATACTAACTTGGCCTGAAAATGTCAGGAGAGGTGGTAGTTTTTGAAGTAGCTATATCCTGGGATGAAATATGCCTCTTTAAGACCCAAATCTATCCTTTACAGGTTCAATCTATCCCTAGTTAAAGAAACAGTTCTGTACCTATTATGAATTATGCAGAGCATTTGTTCCGCACATTGCTATAAAAAGCCCTCTGGGGGCTCCCTTTACCTTTCTACATCCAGTTAAGTTTCTTATCTTGATCTTTGTGTCCCTGTATAGCCTCAAGCTCGCCTACATCTCTGCCATCATTTCGTACATGCCCCCCTGGGATGCTTCAAGCACAGAAAACTTGCCTTTGCTCATTACTGCTGGAGAACTGATTTCTACTCCTCTCTGTGCTAAACTCCATGCTTCTTTTCTGAAGTTCTCTTCTGAACTCCTTTCTTGCTCAGTAAATCTCAAGTGACTTCTCTTCATTCAACTCCCTCCTTAAGATACAGCAATTCAATGAAGTTCTCTTATTATGATTTTCCCATGGGTAAAGGGGAATTGACCTCACCTGTCCATGGGTGACCTACAGATGAGGATACATCAAAAGTACACCACAGCAGAAAGACAAATGCAAAAAGATGTGTCCCAGGATAAAAAAGTGTACTTGCTTTTGCAGTTTGCCTAAAAGAAAAGTCTCCTCCATCTCACTGGGCAAGCAATGTGTTCTTTTATGGTGGTCCATAGACTCGCTTCTTGATATCTAGGTGGCTACAGGAGCCCTATGGCTGAAGGACTTTGCCCACAGGTTGTGAGTTTACATAAGGCAGGTGCTGGATTTTCTTTTTTTCTGAGCAAGTAGCACAATAGTCTGCAGGAACTAAGTATTCCTACAGGAAATTAGGACTTCCTGCAGGAACTAAGAAGTATTTCCAAGCTCTCCACTTTCCGGGCCAAGTAAAAGCATACTTATTCAATCTGGCCTTCACTAAAAAAAACAACACAGAACTCATCAGTTCTCACAGCAAATGCCTCCCACACTTCCCCCTTGGGGCAGAAATGGTGAGAAAGAAATGGAGGCAGAGCAGCCGCTTCCACTCATCTTGGGAGCCTGTTCCGCTACTTCTATACAAGGTGTCACATGAAACCCCAAATAACATGGTTTGCTATTCCGTATGTTGTTAAGCTGGGTGGTTTATATGCCTCACCACTGTACGATCATCCGCCAGACAAAATTGTGAAATTTGTGTAGTGTTGTCTGTAGTTATCTATGAAGTTAAATAATTACTGTTTATATAACAAGAATCAAAGCTGACTTCATGTCACAGTCCAAGGGCAAATGTCTAAACTTTGCTTTTCCTGGTCTTTCATCTCCTATATACTCTTGCAAAATGAAAGCTTGGCAAGGAACAAAGCCCCTTTGGCCCCCAAATGAAACAGCACAGACACTGTCCAGCCAAGTGATCTTTGCCCACCATACTGTCTGGTGTGTCTTTCAGGTCCTTTGAAGAATAGAGGAACATAAGTGCTATACTTAGTGCAGAGCTCCCTTTGCATTCTCAGAAAACATCTCTTCCAGAGTTGCATCACGGTCCCATAAAATTTAAGTTCCCGTCTTTATTCTCTCCTAATAGCTCTGTGATTCTCAGAAGTATAATCATAAAGCTGCTCAAGGGAACGGAAAACCATGTGGAGAATATCACTGTGATTCAACAAAGGAACGGGAAAAAGAATAATACTTGTGCCTTGGGCATATTCAAATGTCTGCAGAGAAGGAACTGATTAGGCCAAGAAACAGCACTAATGGCAGCCATGGAAGTGAGAGTCCGATGTGCTGCCTGTGCAGACACAGCAGTCTTCTGCAGCAGACCAAGCAGAGAATGTATTTATGAAAATAATAAAGTGCATTCATCTCTAGCAGAGCAATTACCTTCGAGTTCACAGCCCAGCAGCTCCATTCGCAGCCCCAGTCCCCCATGTGTGGCTCTCTCAGGGTAGACACGGATGAATCTTGTCGATACAGGTTCAAAAGTCCGCAGTTCAGGCGTGTCATAGTTGGTGTTGCCTTCAAAAGTCTGCAAAGCATGACAAATACTACTTGTTAAAAAAAAAACCAACAAAAAAACAGAAAAGGCAAAAGCTATTTTCAACACTCATCCCTTTTCCTTCATTCTCCAGTCTTTGAATTAGGTGAGCAGTAGGCCAGATTCTAACTGATTAATGTGTCAGGCATTCCTGTCCGAAATGATTATGGAAAATACATTGTTAAAGCTTTTCAGAAAAGTAATGCATTTCATTTTTCATAAACTCAGTGGTAACCAATCCATCAGGGTCATAACAAGAGCTGAGTGTTTAATGAGACATGTTTTTAAATGACGCTCTGATCTGGGGTTTAACTGGGTAACATTTCCAACTCTTCTCGGGAAAAAAACGGCTGAGGTGAAGATCCTGTCACCTTTTAAGTGGTTACAATAATAATCCAACTATTTAAGAGAAAATTTCAATCTGATTTCCCCCAGTGACAGAGTTTCACAAGTTGTAGCTATTTCAAAAGGCATAAATTAAACTTCAGGAGCAGTAGCTGCAAGAGTTCTTCCAGTGAGCCTGCTATTGAAGAAGAATAAAAAGATAGAAAGAAGAAAGCTGCTTCCTGACAAAACTGCAATATAATCCAGTGGGCAAGGCAGGTCAGTGAATGTACATTTCAGACAAAAATCTCTTCTCTGAGTTACACTCTGGGTTCTTCAGACATAATGCGACTCTCAATGGCACTTGATTGATACCTTCGGCTTCTCTGTCAGTGATTTTTTGCATATAGAACATGTTATAATTTTTACTTATAGCAACACCTCAGGTGCCTCCAGGAAGATGACCAGCCCCTAGAATGAATTAACTGAAAAAAGAAACAGTCCTTGGCATGAAAACTTTATAACCTAAGATAGGCAAAGGCAGTTATTTTTACTCTCTTTTATGGTAAAAAATGTCTTCAGAATGGCAGGTACAGAAGACTCTAAAGTACAAAGTATGAAAATGTGTATAACAACGAAATAAAAGTATTTTCACCTTTTCTATGAATTAATGAAATGGTAACACACTAAAAAACATCTTCTTTGAACTGTGGTTCAAATTTGGGATTAGAAGTGCTACTGTAAGATACTTCTAACTCATTTCTGTGAAAACTGAAGAAGCCTTCTTCAGGAAGAAACCACCAGATGTCCTTCATTTTGGATGAGAACAAAACCCAGTCTGCAATGAACACCTTTGACTACTCTGGGGCAGAGAAACCAGAGGCCATTTAAAAAGCTGGCTGTCTTTCCCAAGGCACAGAATCAGCAGAGCTAAACATGATTGTTCCTTGTATGTTCAGTGCAGTCCTAAAAGTCTTGCTTGTTTTTACTGCACACCTCTGCATATGATCCAATGGTCCACAATCCCTTCTGGCCATTGCTTAGAGAGTGCCAATGGCAAAAGTCAATGGTGATGGGAGACTATGACCAACTAAACTAAAAAAATAATTTCGACATCAATGCTGCTTCTCCTGCTTCCTAGGGAAATTGCAGCTCCAAGGTGGCTTCAAGGGGCACTGATTGACCCAGTGTATTGCCAGTGCTTGGAAGCCAGTTGCCAAGAATCCATGTGTAGAGGGCCTGTCAGATCTAATTGACATGGAATTACATATTATTATATTTGAATGACAATATAGTGCAAATGATCAGAAAAACTACCCACCATATGAGAAAGAATGAATGCCATTTTATGTGTAAAAAGTAGACAGACACACGTATCTGAGGAGTCCTTGCTCCCTTTTTTAATAGTAGTCTTAATAGCAACATATAATAATGAAAACTGATTTATAAAAGACATCACTACTGGAGTACTGACACATAGACATTAGAATTCAATAGGCATCTAGAATTATATTGAATCATTGTCCTTTGTAGTGCAGAGCTGCCTGTGATTCAATTTTGACTGCTCATTTAAAACACATACTGATATTCTTTGTGGGAGAGGGGAGAGGAGTATACTGCAGAATTTCACTTTGTGAGTGTCTTTTGTACAGGCTACGTCACAAACTGCTTTACTTTGCTACAAAGATAAGTTATAATCCATAATAGTTAAACAAAAAAGAAGCTAAACTGGTGAGAGGAAAAAAAAATCTGCCTAACATGTTTCAAGATCAAAATAAAATGGTAGAAAAATTTTAAAAGGATGTTCCAAATGGCAGGATGTTCTGAAGTTTCTTGTACAAGAAATGATGAGAGGAAGTGTAAAAACAACAACAACAAAAAACCCCAAACAACACCCGAAAAAACCCAACAAAACAAAACAAACACCAAACTCCACCAAACCAAAACCAACCAACCACATTCCCAGAAAAAGTGGAAGGACCAAGAAGTATGACATGAAAATGGAGTTCTGCATAGTCATTTGGGGATTTGTGGTCTTCACTCCTCTGAGTCCTTGAGCTGGGCTACAGGGGGAAGCATTTTGCACATTCAGAAATTGCTGAGATTGGGTCAGCCAAAGAGGAAGGAGTTGTGCTAGTCCTTGTGAAAGGAACTGCAGGCATGAATGACCAGATCATGTTGACAAACAAGGTGATGTTGCACCCTTTGGACATACTCTATTGTTATGTTTAGACTGTCACTGCTCTTTCTTTTGCTAAAAGGCAGTTGTTTGTTTATTGAAAGTCATGACTTTAACCAAGTGAAACGATGTGTTTCATTTCATATAACAGGGCTGTTTCTAATCCACGTTCCTTCTGTGACTCATTATAGCACGCTGTCCCATCCAGCTCTACTTATATTTAAAAATATTACATTCCAGTATTAACATTTTAAATCCATCACACTCACAAATCATGGGATTTATCTGATTCTCTTTAAAGAAAATCTGTGCTTTGGAAGAAAGTTTATTAAATATCTTGAATTTTGAGGAAGGATTATAATTATGCCAAAAGAGACTCAAATTCCAGCCCTCTCCATTCCATTAATCTCAAAAGTTAATTTCTGGTAGTGATGAAAGCTGAGGATGGGCTCGGTGCATTAGTTAGCACACTAGTTTTCTTGTCAAACTGCTAACTTCTGACAATGATGGCAAGTGCCTGTATTAGAAAACAGAAAGCCATGCAGCAGACGGTGCGCTGCTTTGAAAGCATATGGCATTATTTTTTTCCCTCGTTGAGCCACAGTGTAGAAGTACATGTCAAAACAACATCTATTTTAGAAAGAAAATGGTTAGATCCCATTGTTGATTTACACTCCCTTCACACTTTATGATGAAGTCAAAACTCATGGTAACAAGAGAAAGGAGATGACTGCAAAGGCTGAATTCGTTTAGTTTTAATCCCCCCAACAAATGATGAAAAGTGAGAAAATACAGACATATTCAGTGCGATTAAAACAGGAGAGAATCAAGTCCAATATTTACCAAATGTGCCTGGAAAAGCTACATCCATGGGCCCACTCAGCTTTTCCTTTAAGGAAACACAGGTTTGTCCAATAGATGAGTCTATACAGTGAAACAGCTTTTACATCTAATTTTCAAACTAACACAGATGAGATAAGAAGCAACTCTCAGGATTCCCATCTGCCAAGCACCACAATGATTTGCCTTTTGGGGGCACATTTGGGTATACAATTCCCTGGTCATCCCAGTTCTACAGCACCAGCATACCTACTCATTTCCATGAGGAACTGGGTAGAAGGACTAAAAAATTAGTTGTGCCTTTTGAAGCAAAAATGCATTTTGTGAGCAATGATAGTGAAATGGGATGGAAGACTAAAATGAGATTTGTTGTAAATAAGCTAAACACACGGTGCAATTTAGGTCCTGAAACACATGCACGCAAAGACAAACCAAAATAGGCACATTGCCAGAAACTTTCCTGGGCCACACTCATTGTCTTTTCCTTGGCATCTAACCTAGCAATTCATTTGGCCCTCCTCTCTGCATGTCTTTCAGTTTCTGCTTGTGCCTATGAACCAGCTGCCCTTTATTCCCAAACAACCTCCAAGATGCTTCACTTGTGACAGTATAATAGTACCTTTCACTTAGGTGGGCTAACATGTCAAAAATTCATCCCTTTCTTTCGGAGGGACTTGGATCAGATCATTACAAACAGCCTGTGAAACTCTCAAAGCAATCCATCGGCAGTCCAGAAATGCACAGTTACCTTATTGAGTTAAATAACACCATTCTTATTCTACAGTTCTGACAAAAATAGAAGCAAAAAAAAAAGTAATTCAGTGTCTCAAATAAATTTGTTCACTTTCAGTTTTAGTGTAGGCTTCATTTTTTTAGAGTAGACTTTTAAATTCCATTGCATAGGATTTTGCAGTAACCTGGGGGCCACAGAAGCACAACATTGTCAGGAATCAGGCCTGAACTAGCTGTTGAACAAGCAACACCTTTGCTGCCAGAGAGAGGCAAATGTTCCAAGGCCAGCTCTTGCCCTCAGGCATGGGATGGCTCCCACAGCAACCCTTCAGGGCTGCTGCCCTTGGAGTTCTCCTGCTTGCCTTCATCCCAACTGTGTGCTCTTTCTAAGGTGAGAGATAGATACCTAGAAATTTAATGGTAACTTTTTTTTTTTAGTGCAACTTTTCTTTAGTGCAGAGTTTTCCTCCCTACCTTTATCTTTTTCTTGCTGGAATCCATGATCATTTTCCAATCTGATCCATTGTTGCTGTAGCCAATTTTGAATTTTTTCATGAACACTTTGTTTTCTCGGTGCTTGCCTCCTTGGACAATTATGCCCCTCACTATTTTTTCTTCACCAAGGTCTATTTGAAGCCATTCGTTTGTATATGGATGAGTAGTTGGTGGCAGCGCCCAGCCTGAACGGCTTGTTATGAGGCGAGCGTTTTCTGGGATCCAGTTCCGATCCACTTGAGTAGAGGCAGTAATCTGAGAGTCAGGAATGAGCCCAGACACCATACCCAGCATCCCAGAGCAAGGATAATCTACAGAAAGAAAAAAAAAACCCAAACAAATAAATTAAATAGTTAATCTGAAAAAGCACCAAAACAGAAACAGAACACATTAGTCAATTCAACTATCATAAATAATTCTTATTTCTTTCTTATGCCTGAAAGAATCTATTTGGATTTGTATATAATTTTCATCTGTTCAAACTTGCACATCCTAGTTTTGGCAGGAAGTACCAAAATACCACAAGTATTTTTGGCTTGGTGGGAACCAAAAGGATCAGAAAATCCTATTCTATTCTTGTTTTCTATTCTTGTTGCTAAGGCAAAGAGCACAGGGTCATCTGAATTTGTGAATCTTTCCCTAGAGAAAACTTCCAAAATCAGCCAAAACCTGGTTGCAGATTGCTTAATTTTGGTCACATTGGAAATGGAAATCTTCACATATTCTGTAAAATATAATTTATTGCTGCACTTGAGATTTTCCTATTGTATTTATTTGGTCTTGCAGACTTTTTCAGATGAAACAGAATCAAAATAGTTGCTTGTTTTATGATCCTAGATAAGAGTAAATTAGAAGTACCTGTTAACAAGGAATGAAGATTTCCAATGTAGAATGTAACACTAGTCCTGCTGACATTGCCTTCATCTAATCTGAAGACATTTCATAGAATGACCTGGAATTCTCTAACAAAGTATTTGGTAATCTTACTTACCTGATGTAGAAAACCAGTCCTAAGAAATATTTTCAAGAATAAAGAAACACCTTAAAGGAAAAAAAATATCCCTAGAACGAATAAAATTACTCCAAATGAGTTGTGTTAAATGCTAAAAAATGTGCTAGCAAAATTAGCTTTGTATAGATTAACTCATTAACATTTTCTTTCATGTACAGCTTGTATTTTTACTTTACCTATAAAAGCACCTCCATTTTGTAGGAAGTATAGAAAACCTAAAACTATGAAAAAAATTAAAACAAAATTTTGATACAGAACTGTGTGACATAAAGGCTTTACATTCCAATACTGATCACTACTGAGAACTTGACTATAAATGTTGTTGCTTGCATAGGTTTTAGATCTAAGTGTTTGTACCTTGCAATGCTTTTAAATCTAGTGATGTATGTTTGTTCCTTGGGAAACCTGCTGAGAACTACCTATGAATATCAGGCATGAGAAAGAGCAACTCTGGGTTAAGAAGGAAAAATAGAACAGGAATTTGCAAAATATCCATGTATCTCAGGTATTTTGCATGGACCTGTAAAGTAATTGCAAGAAAAGGAATTAAACCTAAAAGATAATGTCTGAACAACATTCAGTTAACACTAAATGTTTGGGTTGTAGTATTTTCTTTTTTCTTTTTTTTTTTTTAACATTTCTTCAGTCAGACCACTGTGAAAATTCATGAACATGCATTTCACTCATAAAAATAAAACCCACAGTGTAAGCACAATAAATTCCCTTGAGTCTATAATCCGTCCCAAGACCTACCTGTTATCTTGCAGCCATAAACTTCAAACCTCAGTGACACTCCATTTTCCCAAGACACAGGTCTAATTCGCACAAACCGTGTTAAAACTGGTTTGGCAAAAGGTCTGTAAACAACATCAGTGGGATTGCTATTCCCTTGAAACACCTTTGTGTGGAAAGAAAAAGTATATATATGTTAGGCCTTCTCTTAAATTCTGTTTCCAATTTCTATGTTTTACACATAGTTATGATAAAAGGTCTAACCAGGGTTATTTTTGCAGACAGATTAGCTTCTCTTGGGGAGAAAAAAATGAAGATGTAAGGTGTTCAGTGATACTAATGTTCAGACCTATATGTCAGGAGTGACATACACTGGTCTTTGTCACCCAAGGACTTCTGTGTCCTGGAAGAATCCCTCAATGCCCCATTAGGGCAGTTTTATTTCTAGTGCACTTGTAGAATGATGCAGAAAGCTACAGAACCTCAGGCTCAAATGAAAGGTTTGGATTTCAATTAGACCACAAGAAAATCCTATGTGGAGTTAGTATAAAAACATATTATTTTGCTGTCCTTGGGCTTAAAAGTTTTGCAGAGGGTATCATGCAAACCTTGCTTTGTTAACCTCCTGTTTTCAAATCCTTTTCAACAAGTACTCAGAATTTCTTTCTCCTTTCATGCTGAGATGGAAGTCTATTTAGAATCTACATAACAGGCTTTAAGATTTTCCCTGCATCCCCTGAGGCTGGCAGTCAAATTAGATGAACAATGAAACTTCCACAAGAAGGGACAGGATTGGGCTGTGCTTTCATGTGAAGGATCCTGCAGACACGCTCCTTCCTAGCAGAGCTGTAACCTTGCAATGTTCTAGTCCAAAGAAGGTGATTCAGCTTCCTCTTCTTCCTCACATAGGGAAGACCAATTTCCTGTTGTTTTTCACAAACCCCTCTCCTTTTATGGGACATTCTCCCATTCCTTACACACACTGTCTACTTTCCTGTTTGTTACTGCATTAATTTGGATTGGTGGCCAACAGCACACAGCTGTCAACTCGTCAGGCTCAGTTATACCTCAAGTAATTTAATATCTAGTAAGAGATTTTAAATGGAGCTACATTTCAACAACCTTTTTCTCTGTGGGGACCTGCTGTAGTTTTCTTAAAGTTTGCATCTGACAGAAAAAATGAGTATTTTTTTTCTCAAAAGTACACAGCTTCTTCTGTGGTGTTAGTGAAATACTAGTGTGAGGCTGCCATGAGGAGATCTGCAGCTGCAAACTTTTAATTTGAATTAAAATATTAGAGGGAGACTGGTGCATAGTTTTTTCCTTGTCTTGATCAACAGCAAAACTGCCATTTTAGGGATGTGATTTTTTTATAAACCCTTTGGACAAGTGACACAGGTTTAGGAAATATTCTCATTAATTAAAGACAGCACGTGCAAGAGAAATTCATGTAAAATATACTCTTGGAGAGTTTACAAATTGAAGCTGGCAATGAAAATCAACCATAAACTGATTTTGAAAGAAGCATTTGTTCAGATTACAGAATCCAGAGCCAGGAAACCCTGTATCTCATACCAGCCACAGCACTGGCTCCTCTTGTGACTTTGGGCAAGTCAGTTATTGCATCTTTACACATCATTGTACAGTGTATAAACTGTGGCATTTGACCTTCTGAAGTTCCTGTAAAACCAGAGCAATACCTGTCAAAGAGAAGCTTTCAGTATTCATTTTGTATTGTTTTATAAAGTGCTTCAAAGAAGAAAGATGTATGTGTTAAACACTGCTACTATTTTGATTAGATAAATGTGGACTTGGCATAGCATTTACAGATGAGTCAGGGACAAACCAGTAAGCAAATATTTAGAGCTAGATAGGGTTACACTGACAGAGTTTGATATTGCACAGCTCTTCTGTGTCTTCACAGAAGGGTCACAAAAAAGCTGTTCTGAAGGGAGGTACCACAAAACCTTTCCCGTTGCATCAGCCTCTGGGGATGCTGTTCCCAGGCACATCCTGAGCAAGGTGGGAAGAGAGGCACAGCCTCACTGGGATTATTCATGTGAGAGCTGGAGTAGAACTGACTTCTCAGTAATAAGCTTTATGCTCATGGTAGCGGATAATGAAGATTTTCTTACAAGTGTCTAAAGCTGTTTCATTGGGAGGTCACAGAGAGCAAATCTGCTGATAAATGGAAAGGTGATAAAAATCTATAAGGATGGAAAGATGTGCCTAATCATCTGTCTGCATGACCCTCATCACTGAAATGCTTGGAAGTCTAATAAACCACTAATCACTTGCTAGCACTCCTGCACGACAGCATGGCCACGCACAGGGAGCTGAGGCACTGACACGTTGCATATCCAGAGTTTCACTGCAGAGAACAGTGACACATTTTTTGAAAGATTCTGCATAATGTTTTTCTCAAGGTCACATAGAAAATCTCTGGCAAGCTGGGGAACAGCAGAACACTCCAGGAAAAAAAGAAAAAAAAAGCACTCAAAATTATGGTGAGTTCAACAGATAAGGCAGCACCTTGCACCATTTTCAGCTGCTCTAGGCTTTGCATAAACAATTTCTTTGGTCCATCACTATTGAGACAATAGCTGGCTTTTGGATATGGCAAATTGTTAACCCTAAACAACCTGAATAAACCTGTGATACCTTACTCTTCTTTTTTAAACAGCTGGTAGCAACTAAACAGTTCAACAGACTATTTCTTGGCCAAAGAGATATTAAAAAAAAAAAAAAAAGACTTACAACAGGCTTGTTTCCCTCCTTCAGTGTAATCCAGTCCTCTCCATTGGAGCTGACATCTACACGATATGTTTTCAGATAATACTCCTTCTTTGTTTCTTTTGAGATGGCTCCTTGGGTCCCAATTCCAGAAACAAAGCGGAGAAGGCCCAGATCTACCTGTGGCAGAGAATGATTTAGGATGTGAGGGCAATCAGTTCGGAGCTTTAACAACACTGCAGAAACGGCACCCCCCTCCACCCCACCTTGTTTTACAACGATAATGAGGATTTTGTGTGAAGGAAATTGCAAAATATTGCAATAATAACATAGACATAATCTTCTCTTTTGTAAACAGTGTCATCACAGAAGATGGGAAAATTTGCCTAATTAGCCAGAAGGGTTATTCACATGCCAGAGAATTCTCTTTTCTCTGTGAGGGAGGAACCAGAGACCCCATCAGTGCAAGTGGGAACCAACAGACTGCAGGGGAGTTACTAGGGAAATTCCTCGAGGACCAGTCTGTTGAACAACCTTACTTAATACTTTCATTACCTACTTGCACAGATACTAACGATATTTGCTAAGGACACAAATCTGCAAGACCTTGCCAATACAGAGGAGACTCATACAGTGAGAACCGAATGACCATGAGGATTGCAGAATTAGAAATTAGATGAAATTTAATAGTACAATGTCAAAGTTGCGCACTTAGGGAATGATAAGAATTCTGCTAAAATCCAGGAAATCATCACTTGCAAACAGAAAAGAAGAAAAGAATCCCATGGTGTATTAGTTAGTCGCAAGATAATTGCAAATCACTGTATGATTTTGTTGGAAAAAAAGCAAATTAGTTGCTAGTATTGTATGATGTATTTGAAGAAAACAGAAAGAAGCATTAGCACAAGTGCAATAATTCTGTTCCAACTGTCAAATGTAGTGGGCTTCTATCATTAGAAAATTATGTTATTTTGAACTTGCTGGAGAAATGAATGCCATGGTGTGCACATGAATGCTCATTAGAGGTCTTCTCTTTCCTTCCCTCATTCTCTCTTCCTCCTTCTCTCATGAAGGCACCTTGTTCATTACAAAGAGACAAGTGATTTCGGCTAATCTTGCTATCCCCTCGTTATTTGTCATCTAGATCTTTTCCTCACCTAGAACACCATGTGGCATCAAAGAACTATCAACATATTTGGGATGATGGCGTGGGGTGAAGGAATACAGCTACTCAAGTCGATTCTGCTGGCAAAAGAAAGTAGATCCCAGTGCACAAGTCCAGCTGCCAAATGGCTGAAACCAGGCACAAAACCTTCTCAGAATCAGATTGGTGACCACTGCTTTGAAATGCCTGACATTTCCTTACACCCTTTTTTATCAGCTGTAGCAACAAACCAATTTAAATCAAATTCTTCACCCTCTTTCTCTGCAGCTAGAACCTTCTCTTTTTTTCTAAAGCAAACCATTTAATTTCCTTATAAAATGATGCTATTCACAAAATATTAACCAGAGTAATTTATTCCCCTAAACTTAACTTGTCCAGAGTTTAGTAGGATAACAATAGGTTGAATTAACCCTTCTCCAGTGAATTTTCCCATGAATGTCTCCGGCTTTTTCACTATTTCCAAAGTACGCAGGATACAGAATATATGTGTCCTGCGTCCCACAGGCATCCTTTTTCCTGGATGTGTGTCATATATCCAAAGGCGCTGGAGCAGTTAAATCAACATGCTCTGCATTCTCTCCCAAAAGGCTGAAGGAAGTGCTATTGGGGACAGAGTGTCTTCTCTCTCAATGCCCATGTCATATGCAAGGCATTTTGGAGCCCTCCAACACAAGAATAGCAGCCTTGTGTGTGACAGATAGAACTGGCTTTCAGGGCAAAACCCCTGCCCCAGTTTTTAAGGCTGGCAAAGTCTATGTGTAACATTTTAGCCCTTGTCTTTGGAGGTGAACTACTGCAACATCTTGTTTTTGCGTGATAAAAGAAAATCAGTCTTAAAAAAAATAATAATAATAAAAAAATCCCAGCGCCGCCTTACAAAAACAATCAAGTGATTTAAAGCAACTGGAGAGTCTCAGATGTTAGATTGTTGCAATCTGAAAGTTAATGGGGGAATCTGGGCATCATTGCGCTGAGCAATCTCAGTTTAACTTCAAATGCTCTCCAAACTGTACTCTGCTGATTGTAAAGTGTGCTGCACTGAGTTATGTCCAATACCACATTCACTTCCAGGCTGAAGTGCACTTGAAAATCTGGAAGTCTGAGGGAGTGCAGAGCTAAGTTATTTAAATGATCTGCTTCTCTTACAATTTGAAACAGCTCTTCAGTTTTGAAATGATTAGGGTCCCAAGCCTGTACCATTCCAACTGATTTGAAATTATTCTAGTAGGGGCTTTTTAATATACAGTAAGTACTTCATTGTGAATAAAGTCAAGCAATGGCCTATTACAAGAGTTCTAGGTATTTGAAGCTGAGTTAAAATTTAACATTGATGGCTTAGGGAAAGGTTTGATTACTTAATGCCAGAGTTAACAATTGCTACCGGTCACTGACCATTCAGATGTCTCAGGCTTGTCCCATTAGAGAAGTTCAGGTCTCCAAATTTTGCTTGGGATTCAATACACCTTCTTAACACCTGGGCACTGAATATCCTACAGCATCAATCTTACTGTCCAGGCCTAAGCTGTAAACACACAAGGGATATAGACATCTCCCTTCATGTCTAAAATATGGCAGGATTCTCTCACTGGGAGAGAGAGAGACCCTGAAAGGACCTCTAAGTTATTGCCTGTAAGTAAGGAAGGAAAGGCAACATCGTTAGCACTCCTGACTCCAGTAACCAACAGTAAGGCAGTAACTACAGTAAGACAGTGCTGGAGGAGGGATGCCTCTCTTTTTGTTAGGGAGAATGTCTCTTCACATAGATGTGCCCTCTCCAGATCAGCAAACCTTTACATGCTTCTTGAAAACTGGAACTGTGCTAATAGCAGTCCTCTCCTGGAGTGCCTGGACCCTGACAGCTGGAGTGTTCAGCACAGTTTTAAACCCCCTGCAAAGGGGAGCTGTAACCCCAGACCCACGGCATGCTACGGGCTGTTTGCTCACAAATTGATAGAGGAAAAAAGAATAACATTTCTCCTTCAGTGTTTTTTGTGGGAAAGAAGCAGTGCAAGCAAGAAAGGTGAGGCTAAGCAGCAGAGAAGCAGAAGGGTCTCCTGGAGTTTTCAGTACTAACTCTGCGTCAGTAAAAAGGTCCTGGAGAGAGATAGGGCTTAAAGCATTTTCCTCCCTTTGACAGTTCTCTGCAGTGGTCTAGGTAGAGGAACCACGCCTCTCCAGGTGAATGCAAACAGAAGTGCAACACTGAGCACCCCTCTCTGGCACCTAAGTGTGTTTGTTAATGAAGTTCTAAATGTACCAATATTCTTCTCTAAGTAAGGTGACAGAAACGAATTATGTAGAAGACTACCTTGGAAACTGCATGACACATTTGAATGGGCTATTAAGCTCACCCTCCTCAATAATTTTGTGATGTATTTTTGGTTTAATGTCTTTTGAAACTTTGCTTTCTATAAAATGCAAAAATTGTCTATAAACCACATACCCTTAATGTCACAGGGACTGCTCAGAGTTGAAGTTCAACCATATGAAATGCTAATAACAGTCAAAACCTGAAGGTAACAAAGTACAGCTGTGGTAAGACACAGCTCTTCTCCATGTTTCCCAGAGGAATCAATGCACAGGGTAGCAACTCTGGAACAGCTGTGTCACCAAACAGATAGGAATTCTTTCGCATTTTGGAGGCTTATGCTTATAAAGACCAACTGTCTGTGTAAGTTCCAGACATAGTGGAACCTCCAAACAAGGTCCAAGTGTTAACATGACGAGAGGTTACCCATTTTTCTCACATCCAGACTCCTCCAGCTATAGTAATAGATAGTAATACAAATCTTTAATAACTAGCTTTTTGTTTTGGCCTTTTTATCTTTTTTGTTTCAAGAACTTGTGTTTCACGTTAAAATGACTGTGGAGAGAGGTGGTGATGAAATGCGGTACTTTTGAAGATGAACATCAAATGCATTTCCCTGCAATTATTTGACATTTAACTTTCTACACATATGATAAACAAACATCTGGTATTTATTTTATAGAATGCAAGCGATTTTTTAAGTTACTGCAAGCTGTATGGCTGTGATCCGAGATAGACAGATGTCTCCAAACCTGAAATATTGACATTTCATTTCCATGACCAGAGTTTCAGCTTTGACTAACTGTAGTATGTTGCTAGTTTTTTAAAAAATTTTGTTTACTTTCTTTCAGATTAGAAAGCATATCTCTGTCAGAAAACGATGCCTTAGGGTCTTATCCAAAAACGCAGCCTTTGATAATTGCCTGTGCTGCAATGTGACCATCTTTATTTGTAAGTACAAGTCTGGGAGCAGAATTGCCTATAGAAATGGGCTCCTGACTTACAAGAAATGAGGAGCATCTCAAGTGTGTATTTTTTTTTTCCAGGAGAGAAATGTTCATGTAAAAGAAGCCTCTCTTGTTCCTATTTCTAAAATAAATGTCTTTCCTGTGAGAGCATATTGCAAGACACTAGCTACATATGAATTACTTCCTCTCTATTTATTCTGCAATATATTTTAGCATCCAGGAGAAATATTTTTATTGCGGTCTTACTGTCTCCAAAAAATGTGTACGGGTGACATATTTTCAACACATAAATATGCAAGGGGTGGCATATGCATTTTATTAGAGACCAGTGAAGGAGAAGGAAAAAAATAACATTTAGCTCTGTACAATGTATCATGTAGCAAATCTTAGCAAACTGCTGCATAAAGAACAACACACAACATGCACGGCTTGAAATTAATATTGCCGCTTCCTGTCGTCATACATAACCATGTCGTAGTATGGAAGACCTTATTTTCAGAATGAAAATCTGCCTTGTTAAATAAAATACAGTCATTGAGGGAACTGCAGCAAGGGAGCAGTTTTGCCAGCTTTTAACACTCCTACTGTAGGTCTGTTCAACAGCCTGAGAAAATAAAGGACTGAGTGCTGGAGTTTGATTAACAACAGGAAGCTTTTTGTTGTGGGCATCTCTTGTGGCTTGAAAAGCTGTACAATCCATCACTTGACACAACATACCAAAGTAAATATTTTTAGAGAACCATGTCATTTCCCTAGACAGCATACAGTGCTCTGAGTCAGATTAACTGTTGTGACGCTTCACTGTTCTTCTGTCAAATATTTAATTAAGCAAGAGTTGATTTTTTTTTATTAAGTATTGCTGTTGATTTGGCCAATCATGCTTCTTCATGAGGTATATACAACTAAGACTTAATTCCTTTATTTATTAGATTATAATGCTAAGTAAAAATGGCACAGGCTCCACTAGAAATTCTGAAAATACTCTAATTAATTTGGTTGGAAAATTACTTCCAAAAGTCTTCATCCTTGAAATGAGTAGTCATTACAAGAGCACAACTCCTTGATTAATGACAGGGTGTAAATATTCATTCTGGGTTTAAGTGAAAGTAGTTAAGCCTGTAAACTACCTCGGATCTTTGTGAAAAATTCTCAGTGATACTCATGGCAGCTCCATAAAGAAAGTGGGGAGAAAATACTGCTGTTATTAAGATCTCTCCTGAGTCACTGAAGTCTTTCTCATTGACCTTGACAGTAACATCCTGAAAGCCCCAAAAGGAAAAGCAGCTAATCACATGCTTAACTTCTAGGCTGTGTCTAACAACTGTCCCCAGTCAGCATGTTTTACTGAACTGGTGCTTATGTGACTTAGCAAAAATGGGAAGCATGAAAGAAGAGATGAGCAAACATTCATGTCAAAGAAACAGGAATTCTTGGAAGCAAGGGGAAATGAATGTTCTTTAGCAGTTGAAATATATATTCCTTAGTCTTCACCTTCTGATCAAATACTTTTTCTGCAGCACAAAAAAATGTAAGTGTAAAGATTCCTTCCAATGAAAACAAGGAGTAGTCAAAGGATGCTATCACGTTGAGGTACTGACGCTGGGATTGCAGTATTGAGTACAGCAACCTTTTTTAGAAGCAGATCAACCAGTTTCTATGGAAGAAAATCTAAGATAAACATGAAAAAGTATGGTTGATGAATGTAAGATAACCTCAGTTATCATTATTGGGCTGGTTCAAGAAGGAAAAGATGCAGAAAGCATAAGAAAACTGAAATCCAGAAACAAAAAGGAAAAAAGAAAAGACAAGAAAAAAATGAAAGAAAAAGCCTCTGTGTCTCTGACAGAGAAAAAGATAATGCTTGTGTGGGCTGTGTTGCATCTGGATTCATGGCACATTCTCCCACTCTTATGTTAATTTTTTTTGCATAAATCAGAAGCAACTAATTAAAAAAGAAATATTTAATTCTGACATGTTCTTTGAACTGGTGTTCCATCTGGTTCTGTTTGAATAGTAAAATCTGCTGTAGTCGTAAAAATTGGCAAGCAGCACTCTGGCAAAGAGAAACAAAAGAGACTCAGTACAGCAGGTTAATACACTAGCATTTTAACTGGAGACATTTCCAGAATTCAGCAAGCCAAACTGCTGCAGTGTGGAAACTATAAAGATCAAATGGGAAAGAGAAATGCTGTGAGTGGGCCGGGAGCGGCACTACTGCTGGTACACGAGCTCTGTGTGACACTCACAGTGCGAGGCTTGGTTTACAAGCAAAGGCAATGCAATGCTGCCCTGAAATGGGCTCACTGTTGTATGAAATGCATCCAGTGCACATGTAGTGACAGGGAACGATCCTTACTATTCATTTGCAAGCTCCACCTTTTGCATTCATGTGGTGCTCTGATATAACACAATTGTTATTCAGAAGACTCAGAAAATACCTTTTTCTTAATTTATTTTTCTTACTTGAAAACTACGTAAAACCTGAACACCAAGATACAATAAACTCTGATAACAAAGGGAGGAAAATGGAATCGTATTGGGTTTTCTATAGACTCTGGGATCTAAGCAATCAGCATCTTATGCAATTCAAACCCTCTCTGTAGCAATGAAGAGAAAGGCTGATTAACTCCCAGTGCTTTAGAAAAGGATTGTTTTACATCTTGCAGGAACATATCTTGCTGTGAAATATTACTTCTTTAAAATGAAAACCTTTGCTTCGGCACTACATTAACTTGCAAATGGATAACCTAAGACATGTACAATGACTTGGTCAAAAAAAAAGGAGGAATGTGAATGGCCCCTTTCTCCAGCTAAGATACTTAGGAACCCTTGCTGAGCAATAAATGAGTCAGGAACGTAATACTTTTAATTAACGTTTTCTGAATACTTATTTGTAATTTACATTTAATTTTAAACCTGAGCTTAATCCTGTGATCTGGAATGAAGACAACTATTTAGTGCAGTTTGAATGTGACCTTCCCCGGTTTGTGTTAGAAACTACAGAAAAGGGAAACTCTATAGCAATACTTGCAGAACCACTCTTTTCTGAGAGAAGGGCATAATTGTACGACTTTCTTTCCCCTAAGTGTACCGAGCAACTAATGCACAAACGGGAAACAAGTAGTCCAAAGCTTCTCTATCAGACTTCTTCACATGTGAATAACTAGGCTTTGGGTAGGAAACACTGAATTTTGCCTATTAAGTTCTTTTGTAGCAATTTTTTGCCAGCTGCTGTCCTGTTAAAATCAGAGGGTACAGGCAGGATTTATTATTTATAATTCTGGTATTTTGAATATAAGTACAATACTACACATGTAAACACACAGTAATAATTTCTGCTTCTTCCTGTTTCACAGCATACCTATGCTAATGGGTAGGAAGCTAGTAGGCGAGGGATGATACAGCATGCAAAATTAAACCTCTTCTGTCTCAGACAACACACCTTGATGGTGCAGATAGATCTGACTGTGCAATCACTGTGTTCAGAGCCAGTTCCACTGAAATAAATGGAATTTACTACACTCAGATATTTTTGAAAGTTCAGGCTTTGGATTTTCTATAGAAAGCACAGTAAAATGAGGAAAAAGTGCCAGTGTCTATGATACAATACTTTTTAAGCCTAATTTCACTGGCGATTGGAATAGGCGTATAACCTGTGCCACAGAAATGTATATATTTTCTCGTGATCAGCTTTCTCATCTTGGAAAATCGGCACAGTCTCTTTAAATCGGTCATTCATCCACAGGAGTCCGCATTCATTTATTCTCTGTTAAATGGAACTGTCAGTTTTGTTGCGCCAAAATTCGATTTTCTATTTCATACACATTGTATATGATGATTTTAATTTACTACTGGGTCACCAAGCAAGTCACTGCTTTTTTAAAATATGAGTTTCTGCTGCCTTCTAGAAAATTGTCAGGTAGCTACAGTTAGATGGTGTGGTGAGGGTAGTGTAAATGTATGGTGAAAAATAAGAGACAGACTGCACGTGCAAAGATTATTTCGCTTATTCTGGTATGTCTCTCATAGCTCTGAGGAAATGCAACAGGTACATGAAATACTCATGAGCCTGGGATTTGGAAGACCTGCTGGTGAGAGTGGTGCTCTTGTCCCGTGCTGGTGGAGGAAGGGAGAGCAGAAGGGGTGGCACAGGCCAGTGACTACCAAGATAACCTCTCCCAAGCACTAAAGCAAACCAGGGAGATTGTCTGTCCCCAGCTCTGCCCTTCCCTTAGCAAAGCACACTCAAACTCCAGCCACAGCAATTTAATTTTCAGGGTTTCTTTGGCCAGCTAATGATGCCTGGTTTGTGTCTCCCCACTATGCCTATCTAAGAGTTACTCTACCTCCAGCTATGTGAAGAGCAATGATTTTTCAATGTCGTGGCTTTTTAAAATAAACACAGGGTGTACTTTCTGAGTTAAGCATATCATGAAAGGGGGAGACCACACCTATGAACAATTAATTTTTAAGGCCTGATAAGAGCAGTTAAAAGTTATTCTGTGCTATGTTAACCCTTCAGCCCATAGCTTGAAGTTAGTAGGATTTGCAAAGGAAAAACCTGCTCCCAGGTCTGTTAAAGCTGAAAGACACTTCAGCTTTTAGTACAACAGCATATAACCCAAATATGACTAGTTAAAATACACTCTTGTTTTATATGTGATAGGACAAATTGATTCTTTCATCAGTTTCAGGGGATCAACCCAGAAATTGGCCTGAAGTGTTCAACACAAAAGGCTGCAATGAAGAGAAAGACCAGACTGCACAGGTACAGCTGGTTGGTGGAAGTTATGTGTAAACAATGGTTCTCTGATGAGAAGCCAGTTAATCCTGAAAACAGAGGAACCAAACCCCAGCTTAATGTTTGGTCAACTGTATTTTCTCTGCTAGTAGGTTTTGTTTGTCAGTCCATTTTGGAGTTTATTCCAATGCCTTTTTAAAGACTTTTCTTAAACTCTTAAGAGGAAACATTAGAGGTAAAGCCAAAATTGTGCCTCCATTTGAAATAGCATCTATCTATCTATCTATCTATCTATCTATCTATCTATCTATCTATCTATCTATCTATCTATCTATCTATCTATCTATCTATCTATCTATCTATCTATCTATCTATCTATCATCTATTGAAAAAAGAAGACAAATTGCTTTCTGAAGGGCAGGTATTTACCACTTGGAAGAAATCTCATTTATCCTTCCACTTTACCTATTTTGCTACTGCTGTGAAAATGTCGCCTAAGGGGCAGAGCAGAATTGAACTGGGACAGAAAGGCAGGATGACACAAAGACAGGGGAGGCAAATAATAGCTCAGCAATAGAAAATCTGGAGCATGGATGCTGGGATGGGGAAGGGCCCACAGGACTCATGAACTCTACAGCTTCATACTACTGTGCAGGTGTGGAAAGAGTGAATAAAAATGCATAATCATCTCTGCAAAGCACTCAGCAGTACACCTATCTTCTCCAGCCCAGGGTCAGCCCCGTGAGAACAGAGACCTTTACCTCAGTAATAACTCTGCTTATTATAACATAGCTTAGCTGTCCGTTCCTACCCAAGGCTGTGTTTCTCGCCACTGCCCTTAGTCACTTAACTTCTAGCCTTGAGCTTTACCTCACCTGCAGTTTGACATCTGCCTAGTCTTGTAGATTAATTTATTTCTGCTAGACTCAGAAAAATCTCCTTCTGAGACACCTTCCTTCACATCTGCAGAAGCCCTGGCTGCGGTGGAGCAGATGTGTTGCAGTGCCCAGTAGCTGTGTGGGCAAGGCTGCCTCAGCCCCCGCAGGGTCTGCAAGCCATCTGGGAGAGAGCTCCCATACAGAATGGCATAAACAACTGATTCTTTTGGCATGATGGCAGTCTGAAAGCCAGCAAACTATTACAAGTGTTCTGAGTCAAGCCAAATGCGAGCCTAATGAACAGAAAAAAAATAAAAAATGAAAGAGAGAGAAAAATAATTTTGTACAGAATTTTTTGAGTGGATTAATTTTTCTGAAGGAAAGTAAAAGAACAAGATGTGACTTAAAAAAAAAACCAACCCAAGAACAAGCCTGTGGTGGTAAGTTTAAAACTAGTTTTAGATTCGATTCAAAGATTTTAATTTCTTTACCTCCCAGAACCAACTATGAAAGTGAGATAAATTTGCAAAATTATTTTAGTAATTGCTGAATCAGTGTTTTTGCTGGACACATTTTTAAATCACTATCTCAGCTCTAAAGGGCCATCTGTCTTGCAGCCGTTGAGGGAATATAGGGCTGGGCTGGGAAGTGGATGCATAGGTAATTACAGAGCTGTATACAAACTACTCAGATCTCTGCATAATGGATCCCCTGAAAGAATTGAAACTATTATAATGATTAGGCTGGTAGTGGAGGCTCGGAGGGGCTCTGCTTCTGCTGCTCCTCCATATGTTGCATGCAGGATTGCTTGAAGCCACACAGGACTCCCCTCTGTATTAGGGCTGATGCTGAAACATATCAGAGGGAGGTAGAGAGAATTTTCTTCTAAACTGCATTTTGCACCTGCACTTCTGGAGCAATAAGGCTGCCAATGGTTTTGCGCAGTTCTCTGAGCATCTCTTCAGCCTCCCCAGAGTGATAAATCTATGGCTGGGAAGTTTCTGGTACTAAAATAGCTCTTAAAGCACTTTGAATAATCAAAAAACCTTCATACTTTGTAGGGCCCTTTTATTTCTCCCTCTCCCTCTTGTCTAATTTCAGTACTTGCCTTTGTGAAACTCTACCATTTATTCCCATGTCACAGTAAATAAAGGTACGAATGTATCCTGCTGGGTCAATTAACCTCGGTTCTGTGCTGTGTCACAGTCTGTACTGGCTGTGATTTCCAGAAAGGAATATTCTTTTGTCATTCTTTGCCCATGTGCAAAGCATGTTAAGACCGTTAAGATAACTGTAACACTTTTGCACACAAAGCTAGCTCTGCTTTTTGTGATTTCTGGAGTGCAGTTATGAACTGCAAAATGACATGAACCAAATACTTGTATTCTAATGACTTATATTCTGAAGTGGTAGAGAAGACAAAAGACTGACGGTTCTTGTGCTTTCATGTCACTGTGCTCCATAATGATGAGCAAGCCCCATCACAAAGCCTCTGAACTTCAGCTCTCAGGCAGCCTTTCAAAGGCCAGGAGAACCAGGAGGCTGAGTTGTCCCAGTTTTCATGTTATTCTATGCAGTAATAAAAGGCACTTCACTTAAAATTCCGAAAGAAACAGAAATAATAATAAAAATAACAGGCATTGTTGGTTTGCACTTCCTTCAGCTTTCATGTGAAATATTTCGATAAGCTTGCTTGGTAAAGTCAGCCTAAACTGCTGCCTGATGTAAGAATAAACCTGTTAATGAAACAGTTTTATATGTGCAGCAGCATATATAAACTCTGCCTATATTTTTAAGTGAATACCTGGTAAGGAAATAAGCTATGACACAGATGAAAGGTCAAGACACCAAATGATGAACTGCAATTATTTTCAGAAGTGATATGGAAATAAATCTGTATTAATCTATATAGCAGTTTAGATCAGTGATGTATGCTCCTGAGTTTTGCTTACAAAGGAGCAAATAATAAAGAATGTAGGTTAAAATGTAAAGAAATGAAGACAAATGTGGCAGGAAAATTCCACTTCAGAGTTCCCTCTCCATTCTGGTGAAGTAGTGTATACATAGAAATGTTTTAAATCAATGGGAGTGTATTTTCCTTGCACAGGAGAGTTACTGTTAAATAAACAACTGATATTTCAATCAGTGAAGGCAAGGGGGATCTCCCAGGTTGTTTTTTGAGACCTATTCTTACCTTTCTGGACTTTCTTCAGATCCCTAAATGCTGCAAGATGCAGAGGGAAAGTTTTGCACCAGATCAGCTGGTATTCATGGGGCTGACTAGTCTAGGTGTCTAGAATTACTCTGCAGGAGTTGTAGGTGCCAAAGGGATGTGTGGGTGATGAGGTGGAGACTGGCAGGCAGAGGTCAGAGGGAGGCAGACCAAACCTGCTCCCCGTGCCAACCTCCGGTATCGTGTTTACATGTGATACCAGCTCTGTGCCCTGCTGAAAACCCCAGCAGTATAAATTTGGGTTGGATCAGCCATTTATGTCATATTAGCCAGAACACACAATAAGGAGTTCATTGTAGTGTACGGCCTTCTGTCAGCTGCAAAATGACAGATAATAGCAAATTCAGGGTATAATATCTATTTACGTTAACCCTCTGTTAACCTTTCTGAACAAATTCGAACTGGCACAGTGTGTTTATACCAGACTAGTGCTTTTTGGTTTATGGCTGCAAAGTTTTGATCTGATACTAGGATTCTTAGAGCTGGATTTATGGTTTTGTCCAACCCCAGACATAATATGAACTGAAGATCTTGTGTTATTAACAAACATGCTTTGCTGTCTGGGCAAGCTGGAGGTCTCATGCACTGTTACAGGATGAGGGAAAAATTATGCCACCCAGAAACTATCATCCAGCCTAGTGGGAGTGTAAAGATTTGTGTTATATGCATTAGAAGAAACATTTTGATGGAAAACATACAGATCCTGCAGTAAAAGTAACCAGAACGTGTTGCTCCTTGCGGGTTTGAAAACCCGCACCATTATGAGGATTGATGGTAGCAGAGGTTCCCAGTGACCCTGGTAATAGGCAATCAGTCTCCCTTTGAAACCACACACACATGGGTTTCAAGTGTCTTTAGCTGATGACATCTCTCTGTCCAGGCACTCCTCCTGGAGCTCCCCTGGCTCCTGTGGTGTCCTGGGGGCTGCTGGCCACAGCCCACCGGGGCATCCCTGAGGGGCAAGGGCTTGCCATGCACAATGACCCAGGGCTCCTGCTCAAAGGACTCAGAAACAAGATGCAAAGTTCCCTAAATATAAAGATTTTGCATGTTATTCTTTCAGATGAGTGTAAACGTAACTCCTGTTCTTAAATGCGAACATTAAATCTACTCTGTAAAAACACAATTACTGCTGCCATGGCAGACGTCAATTGTCCCTTTTGAAGGAATGCCTTGAAAATGCAATCATAAAATCCCTGCACGTTATGGATTTCATTAACATTGTACTCCCCTAGGATTCCCAATTGCACAATAACAGGAGTTCTTTAAATTTTAAATACCACAGACAGGAACAATTTCACTAAAACCAGATGTGAAACCCTCGCATGGGCCTTCTTACTGGTTCTAAGTACTGAAACTGGCTGGTAATTGATACCTATTAACATGTTTGTTGTTCAGATTACAGAAATGGAAACACTATACTATTTTTCCTGTGAAAGGATACGTTAATGAGGGACAATGACTTACATTGCAATGGCAGTTCCCTGCTCTTGATTAAATTAAAAGGGCTTTTTTTTATTTTTTATTTTAAATTATGCTGTTTCAAACTGAAGGGCAGTCAAGTGTGTGAAACATAAGTGCAATAAACAAGTAGGCTGAGCTCAAGGTTGAGACGCTAATAACATCACATATGACAATAAACTACCTTCATGCTTATTTTTGGCAGCCTTTGTCTCATGCATATCTTTATTCCATTCGTATTGGAAAACCCACAGACTTTATTAGCGTGTTTTTAAAGAAGAAATTCAATCTGGAGTGACTCTGTTTCTGATTAAGGAATCACTCCAACCCTCAAGTTAGTCCAGCAATTTTCAAAAGTGTGTTTGAGGGCAAAAATAAAATGGAGAAAGTACTATGCAGGCTTACAGTGTGACTGTGCTATGACCATTTCAAATCTGATCTTTGACATTTATATCCAAACAGCAAAGAAAAGGAATGGAAAGGCAAATTTCGCTTAGCAGAGCCCCGTAAGCAGGTGGCACTCAGATGGACTCGGTACTTCGTATCTGTCAGCCACAAAGGAGCAATCTAGTTTTTCCCCCAAAGAATGGGTTTCAGGTCCACAGATGGAACACATGCAAAGCCATTACTAACAACAAGGCAACACTATTTTCCTAATTATTTTCAGCGAAATGGTCCAAAAGACTTCAGCACCTCAAAGGAGACAATCATATCGCATGCCCTCTAGACGTCCTCTAAAGATACCAATCACCTTTGGCTGATACTTCACTGAAGTTTTCTGCTTCTTTTGTCTTAACGAAAACATTAACCTTGAAGGGAGAGGTAAAAGGAAGGGAAAGGAGAACTATATTTCCCCTATACAAAAAAAGATACACTAAGGAAATTAGGTTTTGGAGCTGAATTTTCAAGGTGTTTTGCCCATGTATAACTGCACATAGCTCATATATATATATANTAGAGTTCTTGCACTGTACAGGAAAAATCTGTTTATGCTGTACTGCACAAAAGCAAATAGTTCACATAAATGACTAGATTACAATAGCATGCCCAACAAAGCAGAACGAAGTGGCCTCAGTCCTTCATATACGAGTGCCTTCCTCCTTTTATAAAATGTTACAATCTTTTTCCTATGGGTAATTTCAGAGTATTTTAACAGTTCCATGTCCTTGGTTGTTTTTTTGTAAGCCCTTATGGAGATGAGCATCTGTTCCCAAAGATATTTGTACAGAGGAAACATGGGATCTCAATATTTTATCAGACACAAACCTGCAACACGCACTTACTGCCAGTGGCATCAAGACTTTGTAGAAGATGGCAGTTCCTATGCACAAGAACCCTGTTATTGAGATTCCTGATGGTCTGAAGCCCTTCTGAAGCCATCACAAGATTGTCAGTTAGCAGGAAAGCATCCAGAACACAAGAGGAACTTTTAATTAGCAATGTGAGTATAGAATGAAACCACAATAAATAAGCATAAGAATTATCAGAGCCAAAGATGAATTAAACTGCTGTACCTCGTGAAAAGCCAGGGGATGGTACACTCACTCTCTGAACTAACTCGGTTGCTTCTGCTGCATAGGTTGAGTGGTAGAAACTACTAACAGTGAGCCCTCCACATGGGCCTTGGGCAGTGAAGGAGATGCCCAAGGGCTAGTCTGCATGCAAATGACCACCAACTTCTTGGCTGATGTGGTGGCTGGAGGCAGCATAAAGCTGATAAAAATTCTATTTAGTGGTTGTTTCAGCCCCTGAGCACTCTCGTTTATGGCAGGAGGCAAAGGAGGCTGAGAAATTCATGGGCAGGAGGCCTGAGGTACCCTGAGCTGTTTTAAGCATAAACTCTGGAGTAGCTTGAATTCTGTTTCGTGTCTGTTATTAAAGAAGTTAATGGTTAAAAGACGCCCTTTGAAACTTTTTCTCAGAAAGATCTAGTTCTAAGTGAAAGGATTAAGCTATATATATAGGTACGTAGTTATCATAACTTTATAAAGTTAATAAGCACACAGAACACATGAATGAGATCTGACTAGTTCTCTTGTTTTGATTATCCAGTCATAAATGTGCAAGTGACAGCAGAAAAGAAGGAAACAAAGAAAAAGTGGCAGCCCTCCGACCAGATGAAACACATGGAATTTGATTCTAATGCATTCCACTCTTTTTCCATGTGCATTCCATGGATTGCAAGTGGCAATGATTAATAACAAGCGTTGCACTTAGATAAGGTTGGGGAGATTTTAATGTTTATTCCTAAGTAATGAAAAAGAATAAACAGTTTTGGGTTTTTTTGCCAGTCTGAAGTCTGATTAGGTCCATTGTACATGATTACCATGTTGCCAAGAGCTCAGGATGCACAGGGGCCCCCAAGCAGGACACCTGAGAGCCTCGTTGTGTGCCAAGGATCAGAAATAAAAGATTTTCCTTTCTTTCTTCTCTTTACTAACTACTACTCAACATGTTTTTAAGCTTTCTTGCAGACAGCAAACCTCACAGGAAACACCAGTGTGAACACTCGTATGGAAGGCTAATAAGGCATTGTTTTTATATGTCAGTTAGTAATTTCCTATAGAAAACAACAGAAGCAAGAGGAATGTTTCAAATCCATGAATAAGTTTTCAATATTAGTAATATAGATCTAATATGCTCAAGTGTTTCTCTTAGCTTTTGCCAACAGAAACAGAATCTGGGTTTCAGCTAAGCAGTGCAAGTCAACCTACAATTGAGATAAATCAGTGGGGTTTTTTCATGTAATGACACTAATACTTGCCTGCTAATATAGGTTTTCCATATATAAAGTAATTTATATGAACAATCTTAACCGGTTCAGGAATCATGAACCATTAAGCTATGGACTTGAAAATACACAGCAAACAACAAGCCCAAACAGAGTGACTGAACTCAAGGAGCCTCTTCACAGCAACAAATGTTTACAGGATTTCTCCTGTATTAACAGAGCAAAGCCGAGGCAGCCCATTTTGCTAATGAACATTGTGTTTAAGGATGTGGAAGAACAGCCACCAGACGGAGACCATTGAACTCATCCCATGTGTAACATATTCTAGAAGGAACACAGGTCTTTTGAGGTGAAATCTGGGTGCATGAAAACACCATGTTGTACTAATGCTTGACTGTAATCAGCTAGAGACATAGCACATGCTCAGTTTACTGGGACATTCCACTTTAAGTGCATGTTAAACTAATATTGACTTTTCCACTAAACCAAAATCTCTGTTATTTGTGCCCAGAAGACTGAAAAAACAATAGATGTGGGAAGCAGAAGAATTAATCTTCCTGACCTTTTCTTTTTCTATACCTTTGGGAGTAAGTCTTTTTTGTGTATCTAAAAGGGAATATGAGCTATTCACTTGCAATGATTCTTAAATTATGTAGAAGTACTTTACTGTGTTATTTTTTTTCTTTCTTTTGCATTCTCCACATTCAATAAACTCCACTGAGTATTATTAATAACATCTTTAAAATGTTATCTTTTTACCTGTATCCATTCTCTGATAGAATCTTCCCCTGGGGTCCATCCATTCTCAGGGTAATTTAGCCGAGACCTTTCTGAAGACCAGATAGCACTGTACTGGGAGGAGACAGTGATTTGATCAGAGTGAATTTCTCCTGATTCCATACCTAGTGGTTCCATGCACTGGAAATCTGAAGAAAAATAAATTACCATCATTATTATGGTCAGCTTTTTGATTTAGACTTTGAATAATGAGAACAATTTCCTGCTTTGAATATGAATATCTAAAGAATTTATTTCTATGTGACTTTGAATACTTTAGCAACTTTAAGTGAGGCAGTATTTGGCTTATGGTGTCATTCTTAATACTGTCATTTGAGTTGCCATGGCAATTCCTGCAATAATAATGATATACAAATATTTTTAGCCCAGCGTTGTAGCCATTTCAATATAGGGCAATAGAATTCTCCATTCTAGGCTAACACGGACACTTCTGTGGATTTATAACAGAAAACAATGTATGTTCACCTCATAATTATCCAAAAACTCAGGAAAGACAAACTAGATAACGGTATGAAATAATTTGATTTTAAAACTATTTGCTTCCATACAGAAAGTATAGAATGCTTTAAAAATATTATTAAAATTTTAGCCATTCTATTTGGATCCTGGACACTGGAATGAAACAGGTCAACAAAATTTGAATCCAGGCCAGAAGATTATTGACCTAAGGGAATTACCACCTCTTGTGTAACGTGGTGTATTTTAAACAAGTTGATCATCTCCATTCAATCTCTTTTTGTTGACACAAAAATTACACAGATAATTTAAAATCAATTGACATCCTAATCACTATAGTGAGTTCAAAGACTGGTAGGGCATGGAGACTCAATTCTTCTCTCAGTCTTCAAAAATAAAGGCTCCAACCCCTGCTAAAGCAAGAGAGACCAATGGCTTTAGACATCCTCACACCCAGGTGCTCATGTGCCCCACCTGTCAGAAGTTTACCAATCCCAGCACAAGGGCAGGAGAAAAAAGAGATGTCTATGCTTCTGTTCAGGGACTTCACAGTATAAAACATAATTCATTCCTTCATTAGAAGTTTAAGGTAAAATACCAGTGTATGAAGTGGAGGCCCTGATAGTTGGATATGCACTCCTTTTTACCACACCTTCTCTGGAGATAATGTTTCTCTAACAGAGAAGTGGGTGCTGAGTTGAAGGTTTCAAAATCCACGTGTTGGAAAAAACAACTTTAAATAAACAAAGTTGTTATGTTTAAATGAAAATTAAATTATTCTAAAAAAAAGAAGTTTGAATCTTTTACCATGGATCCAAAAATTTACATTCAGAAACACTGTCAGGGTATTTTATAGGAGCTGTACTTAGGGTGACCCATTATTGAATTATCAAACTTGTCAGTTGCATTTCTTGTGGTGTA
Organism: Sclerurus mexicanus; assembly: GCA_013396755.1. Lineage (NCBI taxonomy): Eukaryota > Metazoa > Chordata > Aves > Passeriformes > Furnariidae > Sclerurus > Sclerurus mexicanus. Next base: position 188,316 of record VWZF01000363.1, read on the forward strand.
TGACCCTTTCCCCCAATTCTGTGCTGCATCAGCTTATTAGGAGCCTTGGGTGATGTACTGAAGCTGAACTACATTAGGGTGAGTCTCAAAGTAGATGAACTTCTGATTGAAATCTGAAGGAGAGCCATAAGCCATTATAGAGAACGCAAAACACGATAGGTGGGAGTCATATTAAAATATCCAAAAAGTAAGTGTTTAGTTAGACCTAGGCAAGCTGGCCTTCCCTGTAGACTACTGAGAGGGACAAGTACCTCCTGGGGACATCTCACATGTTTGACATAAGTAGATCGAGCTGTCCTCTGGAGGTGACCCTCTCTGTATTGACAACACAAAGAGCAAGGGTGGCTGAAATTAAGTGAGAGGATTCACTCCTGTCTTAAGTCTGCAGCATATGAAATGTTTCCTCATCATCCAAAAGGGTTTTCACACACACTAACTTCTCCTCTATTGCCCTATGCTTAATTGCTGAAGGCATCCCAGTGTAGCAGATTAATTCTGACTTTGGTGTGATGATGCATCTACAGCCCAGGGGAGATGACTGTGGAGGAGATGGGCATGGGGACCCAAGTTGCCTGTGCTAGTTAATGACAGGATAGGAACAGCACCCATATAGGGAGCAAGCAAACTAGCTGAAGGTACAATCTGAGATGGAGGAGGATGCTTCCCATACACAGAAGCTGGGTGTGTCCCACTCCCTCTTCCTCGCTATGCATGTATAAGAAAGCTGTTAAAGAGGGAAGGAGTGGAGGAGAGGTGGGGAGTTAAAGGCATAATTTCAGTTTACTAATTTTTCTTTTGTTCCTTCTTTGACTAAACAAGTACATTAAATCTGGGTGAATCTGTCTGAAACTCAGTAAGACACAGAAAGGAGAGAGAGTTTGATTTAAAGTGTGTGATGTATCATTGTGGAAAGCAAGGAAATCTGCAAGGATGTGGTGTAACACAGCCTGTTACTTTCCCATGTCTCCCTCACTTTGTTTCATTCTTTGTCCAAAGGGTAAGCATGAAAATCAGGCAACTGGGGAAAAATACAAGACAGAGAACAAAGCTTAGATATCTTATTAAATGGTTTAACAAGAGCACATATATTAAATGGGTTCTTTTTATTCAAGAAATCGATCATCAAAGCTTATTCCATGTAATAAAAGGCAGCTTTGGATAGTGCATTCATTGTTCATGTTTCATTGTTTTAATGCAAGTGTTCAATTGCTCTGCATTCCTGAGTTCCCGCCGTCAGCACGGTTTTTCACAATAATTATTCCCACTTCCTGGCAATACTGTGGAATAAAACTGTAAGGAGAATTCTGCCTCTTGCACTGCTTTTCAAAGGGCAGCTGTTCTTTAAAAAAAATGTAAAATAAAAAAGGAAAAAAGGAAAACAGAACCAATCCTTCCCCACCATCTTATTTATTTAAGATTTCTTTAAAGCTTCAGGCAACACCTGGTGTGCAAGAAGACATAACAGAGAGTAGTTTCCAAGAAGCTCTGTGGGATAGATAAATACTGACCTTCTGATACACTGCTCTGTGACACGCTGTAGTTTGCTGAGAATCCCTCCTTTGCTATTGCACTGTCGGTGTAAAATACCATTGAAAGAATCCCTGTTGAAGACCGGACACGTCCTGGGTTGTTTTGCCCACAATAACGCCCTATGTGTGGGCCAACTGCAAAGAGACAGGATACAATAGTAAACTACCAGTTCTGCTATAACAATAGGTGCCACTACAATATCTTCCCAAAGAGAGTCCCTTGGCAGGAAACAGTGAACCTCTGCAACAGTTCAAAATGACAGTGTCATCAATAACTTAGTGGTGAACAATAAATTGTTTATCCTACCTAGCAATCTTACTTCTAAAATGCTCCAGATAGCACTCCATGAACCTCTGAAAATGTAAAGAACCAGCATTTCAAAAGGTGTCCTTTAAAGTGCACAGAGAGGGCAGTGATGCACAAAATTACATGTACAAAACACCACAAGTATTTTCCAAAGTGTGATTGAAGCTCCTATTTATGACAAGGACAACTGAATGGCCTGATTTGCCCACCCAGTGTACAAGATACTCTGAGGAGTTCAAATGATGCCTGCCAGGTTTTGTGCTCAATACTGCAGATAATCTGTTAATTTTATAGTGAACTTTGAAAAACATTTTTGCACCCATATTGAGACTATGACCAATGACTCTTTGTCCCCCCCGTTTAGGCTTTCAGCACACCCTCATAGGTCTTTTGCCCATATGCTCAATATTAAAGAACACTGTAAAAGAATTTAAAATCTTAATCCCTTCAAAAGACCAAGGATTTCTTAAGTATAGTTCCATGCCACAGAATATGCACACATACACATATATGATCTCTCTGAGTGTTAATAATGTATAAACTCAATTCTGGTATTTTTCAGGATTTCCTGTGCAGAGATAATCTTTTTCCTTAATTAAGCTACTCAATTCACAACCAACATATGTGGCCTTCTAGCACTTGAGCATTCCCTACAGATAGGTCCCTAGGCTGTTGAATGGTGGTACATCTGTGCTTACAAACAATAAAAAAAGATAATGCTAAAACCCACCCATGGAGTCAATCATGAAAATAATCATGAGGAGTCATTCTAATGCTTACACCACTGGTTTTCCAGGCTTAAATTAACACCTTGTCACATCTCTAGGAAGTCCATTACACTTTTAGTTTAAAATATAAAATGTTTATATATCCTAATTATTCACAGTTCAAAGAAAATCTACAGCTAACATAATTTTCTAGTCATTTATTGGCATTTTACAACAAGCAAAACAGTTCCAGCTTGGAATAACTTTATTATGTAAGCTACACATTTCTGTAAGGCCCTAGAGTTGCCAGAAAGAGAGAGCTCAGATGTTATAGCTCTTGCTGCCAGCATGTGCTTTTCTCTCCATATTCTGGCCACAGCTATTCTTCAGTTGCCTTGGCAATCCCATGGCATTTAAAATACCTGCCAATTCAGTCTTTTTCCACCAACGTTGTTCAATGCAGCATTGACAGAATGAAACACCCTATAGAGGATATGTGTTGAATTCTTCCTCATCCTAGAAATGAGTAAAGCTTCATAGTTTTATTATTTGGAGACAGAAATTCGTTTTAGATTGTTACCATCAGTGGCTTTTTAAAAGCAACAAAATAATGCTCACATTCTAATTGCTGCGGTTTTTGTTTTTGTATTTGTTTTTGCTTTCTTTTGCATTTTCTACGTGCAAACAACTCTGATCCTGCTCTTTCCCATGATGCCTTTCAACATTATGGCTGCTGATGTTGCTCTCAACTGCAAGAAAATAAGGAGGATAAGGCCACCATGTTATGGCACTTTAAGCCTCCCTCCTCCCATTTCCTGTAGGGAAACCTCTTTGAAATGACAAACAGAAGAGAACTTTGTTTAAAGCAGACAGGCTTTAAGATTGCCCATGACTCACTGGTTTATAATTTTTGAGACATATTTAGTGATTCTGCATTTGAATCTTCAACCTGCTATCACTAGCCCTGCTATCACAGTACTATTCCTTTTGCTAGCTATGTAGACGCAAGAGCCAAAAATGTGTGGAATATGACACAAAGAGGTATTGAATTTTTTGTACAACATGTAAACCTTAGCCTGCTGAGCTAATACGATATTGATCTGAGTACAGCTGGATGAAATAGAGATTCTTGTTCTTCTTCCATAAATATCAAACACAAAGTTCTCCCTTTTTTTTTTTTCCTCCATTCAAGTCTTGAAAACTTTTGAATTATGATAAATTATCAAATCTTTTGGGTGTCACCACATCAAATAAATGCTGTGCAGGGAACACCATCTGAGCAGTCATTCAGGGGGTGGTACTGCTGTCTCCTCAGGCAGATTATGCCACTGCTGTTTTTTACCACCTTCCTGACAATTCCTTAGGAACCAAGATGGGATTTCATAATAGACCATATATAGTTCCAAATGGGAATTTTAGGGTGGCAGGTGCTGAAGTCCTTAGGCCTAGAAAGCTCTTTGCAACCTCTACCTGTAGACCATCATGTTGCTATCTCAGAATCCCCCAGGAAGGCCTATTCCAAATAATATCCACTTGGAAAATGTCCTCACTGAAGGATACTTCTACACTACCTGCAGAACAAAGGCATTTCAGTGAGCCAGCTACTTCATTTGACTGCTCATGCTGTCGCTGTTTCTGGAACCTTGGCTCCTCTTTCCACTGGCATAGTATAGTATAATATAGTGGAAAACTGAGCAACTTTCAGGTTAAAAGATAGAGGGACAACAAAGAGAAAACTGTTTTGCAAGCATTTTCCAAAATGCAAAGTCTAATTCTAGAACTTGAATAAATTCTTGATTATTCTTTATATGTATGTTTGAAGATTTACAGATCTGAGTGTGGAATATACAGAATGTGGCTGGTGGTTTATGACTAAACAGAAACCTTATCCTTACCAACTCTATTTTTCTACTGTTTGCCCTTCTGGACAAAGAATATCTGTATCAGGTAATTCTGAGACTTACTGAAGTGCACATTTGTCCATCTAATTGAAATGTTAGCTTTTGAAATACAATTAAACAAATCCCAACAAAATACAAACAACAAAAAAAGATATATCGGACTTCTAAAATATTTAAAGAAATGTTAACTAGCCATTCACTAAATTTTAAAGCTGTTTTTTATAAGTATGCTGGTGTGTTGTGGACAGTATTTTCACAGCAGTATGATTTTTACCGACAAAATACTTGCACACAGTTTAGAAGTGCTAAAGAGAAAACAACTGAAAAATTATTTCCACCTTCACAATCCAGTAGTCGACTACACTGAGCTTGTGCATGCTCTTGTATCTTAATAGGTTCTCACAAGAGCGTAGAAAGCAACCACAACAGAGGGGAAACACACTTAGATTAATAGAAATCTTCATTTGCACTGATGTTAATGACTGCAGTAAAGCATTCTGCTTTGCTCTGTCATTCAGTAGAAGCTCTTGCGGTATTGAGCTAAGCAGCAATGCTTAGGCTGTGGTTCTCAAACCATATGTAAACTTCTTTAAATTACGTTTGAGCCCTAGTACACAGTCTATAGAGCTTCAAAGAGAGCTGCATGATGAATATGTGCAATTCATCACTTAAACTAGTACTCATTTTGAGTGGGCTATTTTTCTTCAAAGTCATCAATGGACTGTTCTTAGCATAGGCTGTCAGGTATATCTGTGCCTTGGGCAGATATATTTTTGGTGTCTAGTTTATTCATGCAAAATCACCTATTTCCTTACTGAGATCTACTCAGTGTCCTGCTCTAAATCCACCTATTATGTCTTCCAAGCCTTTTCTGCAATATTTGCAATGTGCAGAGACCAAAGGATGCCCTTGGCATGCAGTTACGTAGAAACAAAATGCCAGGTTTGAAGCATTCCAGAATACCTGCCATTCCCCTCTTGAACAAGCAAAACACTTACACCACTGTTTAACTTCAGTCCCTTAAGTGTCCTTGGTGAATTCCTTTTGAAGTCAATCTGACTGCTCACATGCTTCAAAGATAAGCACATATTTTGCAGAATCAAGATGCAAGTACTCAGCACTTGCCAGCTTCAATCCACTGAAAGGACAACCAGGTAGGCTGAGGATTCCATGATTGTGACAGAGCATTTCAGGATTAACGTCTTTTTGAATGACTGTTACAGTTGCTGTCAAATTGTCTAACAGAAAATTGTTTTCCATCAGTAAAACGGCAATTACGTAGAAGCAGAAGGTAAATGGAAGCATACTGACTTTGACGTATCCTTTTAAACATCATTGTGAAAATTTGTTTAAGAGAACATTCTTCTTCTTTACTTTTTGCTTTTTTGAGGGAAGGAAGTGGAAAAATAATCACAATTGTATAAACCAGAAAATTAATTTCCTGCTGATCTCGGGTGATTGTAGCTGATCAAATTCTACAGTGAAAACATTTTCCACTTATGTTGGATTTCATCTGCTCTAACTTAGGTATCTAAAGTTTACATCTGACTTAGAGATTCACAGCACAGTCAGTGAGAAAAGAACCTCCAAAGGTCCATTAACTGTGCCCCAAAGTAGATGCCTGAAACAGATTAGAGCAGGGTTCTCTTCCCTGCTGAGAACAGAGGGACTGACAATGCCTGGCTCAAACACCAATGTCTGCTTTCCAGAACTGGTTCAGAGCACCATGTTTGGGGGACTATCCAACTAATTCTGCTCTGGTTGTGACCACAACTGTGTTCCAAAAAACGGTTCTCTGTCTCCTATTAAAATACTGCCATCATCCTAGGAAACCACAGCTGTGGAGCAGGGTATCTGAACTGAAGGATATGCATTTTTTCCAAACATTTAAAAAATCTTTTTATGTCATATTTATATCACTGTAGTGCAATAGCAGCTTTAATCTCTAACACAACTGGGCATGTGAGCAGCAATACAGCAGACAAAGCAAAATACTTTCCTTTTTTATGGCTATGCATATATCATTAAACAGAGCAGGCAAGGGAACACGCTCTGGACCTGCAGCCAGTAGCCAGGGACTGCTCCTGGGACCAGACTAAGTGTGACACATTTTGCCCCCATGGGGCTTTTCCCTCCCAAACTGGATGGCCGTGTTCAACACGTCTGTTGGTAATGATCCCTGGCTTTCACTATCCTCCAAATCATGCTTAGGAGTTTCTTAGGAAAGTGCGAACTGATGTGTGCTAAAACTGTGCAGGGGAGTATGACAGCAATTAAGAAATGCACACACCATGTCTTCTCCCTGTTTCAGTAAATAGTGTAGATGCAGCTTCAGAATAATTTTTCACAGACTGAAGGGAAATGGACAAACACCTAAAAGACACACCCTGGGTGAGCCTCCCTTCACCAAAGGCAACCATTCTGTCTAATTTACTGCTGTGTAGAAATTTACTTCTTCCATGTGGATGCAAATCAGATTTATTTTGCCTTCCTTTGTTCTTTCTCTCCCCATCATCAAGATTATCCAAATACTCTCTTTTTGATATCTAGAAACTTTTAATTTCTATCTTCAGTTTATCGCCAGGCTGTACCAGTGGTTTCCTGTGTCAGCTTTGCTCTTCTGTTGAAATAGCCCTTCTCCCTCCCAGGAATTCATCCTGTGATGCATTTATAGAGAAGCAATCGCATTCCCTCTTCCTTTCTAGTGTCAAGTTAAACAAGAGAGGCTGACTGTGGCTAAGGGTTGTCCTACAGTGAAATGATACAACAAACATTTCCCTGCAACTGCAGCATCCTCCAACAGTTTGGATCTAAAAATCCCATTTTTTTCACAGCCTACAAATTCAGTTCAATATTTATAAGCATGTAAACACCCTTTTTGGACATCAGGATCATTTTGGGTTTAAACAGTTTGTGAGGGAACTGGAAGGCTGATTATGCCTGTTAATTGCTTTTCAGCACTGCTCAGCCACTTTCTTGAACCATGGAATTACTACTTTAAAACCCTCTGCACTGGCAATAATGCATTTCTTTTTGGTTACATTACACATAAAATGATTGATTGGATCATCTTTTCATATGCAAGTTCTACAGAGATTCAGCTTGGACAGATTTGGCCTATATACAAATAAACCTATTATTAAATGTTCCAGACTTCATTATTGTACTGTTAAAATATTGTTTTACTAACTGAGGCATTAAATACTAAGTAGTCTTTTAGCTACTGTTACGGGTCTTTCTTCACTATTTATTGGAGTGGATTGAAAAGAGACATGATAAACCCATTGAGCATAAAACAAAGAGGAAAAACCCCCAAATATACATTTAAAAACACATAACTAACTATTTACTGCAGCATCAATGAAAACTTTAAGCAAAATTATACTGGGGATTTATCCAGGAAAACAGGCAAGTTTAAATGTGTTACTAAAATATATTCCTGAGGTTACATGTTTTCATTTAGAGGAAATATTAGTGTAGGATTAGCAGTTTGTAGAAACTGCCACTACTGTTCATAAAAGAAAAAAAAATCTATTAATATGGGTTATCACACCAGTAGAAAACTGAAATAGCTGTAATTAGTGCCCAACACAAACAACATAAATCTTCAGTCACTAAATTTTGCTACAAATTACAAAATTAAGAAGAAAAAGGACAGCTTAAAGATGCTTCTCTTCATCAGCTTATGCCATATGTAGAACCAGTGAAAAAGGCATCACAAATAATCATTTTTACACAGCTGTTTGCACAGTTCATATGGGCATTTGGGCACCCTAAAGGATAGGCATTCAGCTTGAACAGTCCCTTTTAGGCTGGAGCTGCAGCTTATCACGCTGGGTCCTTGGAGAACTGGCACACGGCTGCCCTGCCTACAGGAGACTTGAATGTGGTGGACCCAGTGCTGTATATGAAAAACATAGAGAAATCATGCAGCTACTTTGTTTGTCAGTCTCAGCATAAAACAGGGACATGAGATCAGGCAGAGGGTGAAATGAGGGCTCTCTGGCTCCATAGGCTTCACTGATATCTAGCTATGCACTTAGTGAATGTGCACAAGGTCAAGTGTGGTCAACAACTAAGTGGAAAATTACTGAGATGGCAGAGATGTTCCAGAAGGGTACCCAACACACCCACCCTGACACATGTGCCCAGCTAATCAGAGATTATAAATTAACAAATTAAGATAAAACCTTTGGATTTGCTTATGCTGCTGGAAGAGAGAGCACTATAACGGAGGAACCCTGCAGGGCCCAGTCACCAAAGCCACCTGAATGAATAACTCAGTGACTGCTTTCTGACCTGGTTAATCATTTAGTCACTATGATTTCAACTGTATGGACACCACGTTTTCTCTGGCAAAGAAATTCTCTGCTTTTACAGCTGGTCTGTAACGCAGTTCCTCCACAAGTCAGAGGGTCAGTATCAGCAGTCCAGTTTCTTGTTGGAAACGTCTGGACTATACTCATGTGTTAGCTGTGAAAATTTAGGGACACATTATAAGGCCTATATTTGTTTTATTTTAGTGTAGGAAGTTCATCACATATTCCCACTGACTGAACAGAGGTTTCCACCAAGCCAATTGTTTAAAATTGAATATATTTCATTAAAAAAAAAAATTCACACTGTGATACACTTTACTGAATGAATTTACAGAGCATTTCCCCCATTTCTCTTTAATTCAACTCACTTCACATAAATCAAGCAAGGACCTCTCGAGTATGACATCTAAAAAAATCGGAATATGCCTTTTGCAGCCCATTGCATATTGATGATTATGCATATTACAGTCCATTTTTCTCTTACCGTCGGGGAATCCATCCCAGATTTCCAATCGGTCATAGCGACAGAATGCTCCCCCTGGAGTATTTGAGTCAGGTTCTAGCTCAAAGCTTTCAAATTCCAGTATAATCTCTGACATCTTTGGTGCAAAGATAATATAAGTGCATTCAAGGCTATTGGGATATTTTTCAGGGAATCCAGGGGACTTTATCACTCCACTCGAGGAAGTAAAGTTTCTGGAACATTCAGGTCCTGTAGGAGAAGGAGAAAAATCAGCTGGGTTAACACTATGCTACTAAGCAAAGCAGTTAGATGGAAAACAAATTAGGTCGTATTGTCTCTCCAGCAGCAAAGGTGGCTTTTCAATGAAACACCTCATTTTAATCGCTGCATTAATCATTCAGCCAGCTTGTTCCTATTATTGATAGTCAGGTTTTAAAACCCAATTCGCATATACTGTCTGATCTTCAATTTTCAATTTGTATGGAACAATATGAAAACTTGTACCAGCTCTAGAAAAAATTATGACAAATACAAAGTCATGTGGGAACAATGAAAGTGTAAGCTGTAGAAATCTCGACAGAGCCCTAGAGAAATAATTATAGCCCCTTCAAGCTCAAATCTTTAAATCTTAGGGCTGACAGGCTTTTATTGGTGAAATAGAATTTTTTATGAAAGCGGGTGAGTGAATTCAGTAGAGGGAGTAGTGGTATCAGATTCCTGGAGCACTGACTCAGTAACTCTGCCAGATGTGACCTATGCCTCCTTGACAAACGAAATGTGAAAGGTAATTCGTACATGTACGGAGGGTGAGTGACTCATTCTGAGTGGTGTTGACACAGGTGCACCAGTAAAATGTTGCTGTTAGTGCTGGCATGATAAACTGTGTGATTACAGGCAGTCTTGCTAGAAGTCACCTAATGTCAATGTTGACACACCAGCTTTCCCTGATGTCCCCATCATGGCATAGTGGGATGCTCCAAACAGTGCTCTTGGTGGAGCAGGAAAGTGGCAGTAAAGATGTAAGAGCATAAAAGGCCAGGTCACTGGATTTGCCTTTGTGAATCTTGTTGACAGATCACATTTCTCCTTTATTTAGGTCCCTCAGGAATCCTCTCTGTAGATCCCACATCTGCAGGTGTGCTCAGAAGTCAGCTGCAGGCACTGCCCACACATCTTCCTACAAGGTCAGCACAGGTACCCCTCTCTACCTTTTGACACTCCAAATTTAATGGAGAGTGATTTACAGGACTTAGGGCATTAGTGGGTAGCAGCTGACCTGGGGAGTCCCACTAGGATGACTCAGATGAAGGTCTTCAGACATGGGGCAGAGGAAGGACACGGAGAGCATAGTTTCGTTGCAACAGGCAGTCTGTGATGGAGGATGATGTGTGTGACGTTTCAGTTTGGATGAGGATGCCTAGCATCCTTAGAAACTGTAGTCAGGAGTCCTAGAGAATCTCCAGTGCTTAACACAGATCATTGAAGGAAAACAGTCTGGCTTGTTGCATATATGAATACTCTTATTTCACTATAGAAAATGTTTTCCTTGTGAATGTGCCAAAAATATTACCCCCCACAGATTTGGCCACCTCCCAGCTAAATTCAGCACACAAGAGAGAGGTCTGAATGAATTGAGTCAGTTCAGGTATTTTTGCCCTTCAACAGATACTGATAGGAAATGCTTGAGCTATCGCATCAATATTCAGAGCACTTCATGGCATATTTTGGAATATGTGGATATTGATGCTCATGTAACCTGACCCATTCCAATTTGGGAAATTGCATTTTGCCTATAATTAAATCACCCCCTTACACATTAGTCGGATATTTCTCTTCTCTCCCTGTCATTCCCTTGTCTCCTTGTCATGTATGGGAGGGTTATATTCTGGTTGTTGCTCCTCACTCCCACCAGTAGCTGCTGTTCCAGGATAAAATAGCTTTGCTATGCCATTCATAGCATGAAGTGCTCTGTACTCCTCTTGGATTCCAATAAAAGATGCAATATAAAATGTAAGCCAGGATCATTATTGCTTTATTAAATACAGCCAGATCCTGGCTCTGAGAGTGCACAATCATCAGGCTTCTTACACTCACACATGGTATCTCAGTACCAGCTTGCTTTATTTTAAACATGTTTGAGTCAATCTGGTGCAAGAAACAGAAACTGTTTTCACATGAGCTGCCTCACTAAAATGCCCTCCACAGATTTTGACCCTTTATTGACACTGTGAAGCAGCTGCAGGAATGAAATCAACACGGAGGCTACGAGAAACTCCATGGGGTGATCTGCATGGAAAACTGGCAGAAAAGGTTCCAGCAGAGACCTGACAGAATAGGTACTTCTGAGGTGGAGAAACTACATGTGTGCATGTGTGTGAAATAAAAGAAGAGATATAAGCAGAAGGAAGGCAAAAGAGGAGGCAACAGACAAAGAAAGAGAAACAGATGACATTGGGGTTAATTTCATCTGCTATCTGTGGCTGTCACTGACCTAGAAAATCATTTGCCTTCTTAGTTGACACTTTTCTTTCAGTTTGTACCATAAATTTAGTTAACTAAAGCTAGGAATGCTGTATGTGAACTGTGCAGATCCTTTTCTAGTGAATAAGTCACTCATCCATCCTAAGATAGGCTGTCTGCTGAAGCCAAAATGATGAATATTTCACATGGGCTAAATGTTGGGCAAAATGAGGTTCATCTGTTAATCCTGAATTCAACTTCTTCACTGTCTTTCTGGCTAAGGAGCTGAATGAGAAGTAAAGACAGCTCCTATTCTCAAAGCCCATACTTCCTTTATCATGGTCATCATGTGTGCTGGTCTCTTCTTACAATTTCCATGGCGGGCATCATTTTAAGCACTAGGTTTAGAATTCAGCTTAGAACACAGGTAGCATGATGTAGTTTTTCTTTTCAAAAACTAGGGCTGCTCTCGTGTGAATGATGAGCAATAATATGCTGTGTGCAGGAAGGAAGCTCAGCCTTCAGCTCAGCACCACAGGACCCTTGGCTTGGGATCATACTTCTCATACCTGGGAAATGATGAGCTAAGTTTTAATATGCTAAACCAAACACACTCATCTGGTCTGAGCAGCTGAGCTTCACTTGCACAACAGGGTGAACTGCTCAGCTTTATTTGGTACAGATTTAAAATGCAAAATTGGGATAGCATATATGCATTTATTCAGAAGTTAAAAAAGGCTGTGTTCCCACAGCAACAATAACTTGTATCCTTTGTGTACACACAGCACTTCCTAACACTGTGCGTGGTGATAACTTTCCTGCCTTAATATACAGTTTTCATTGAGTGAACTAGAGTTAAAGTTGCTTTGGGAGCCATAATTTCGAGTTTCCTGACTTTCTTGTGTGTAAAATCACACTCATAATGCCATCTTAACATGGTAAATGTGTATCTTTGAGAGATGTAAATGACCACACAAGCAAATAAACACAATGTTCCTGTCAGAGCTCTGAGTTGCCACTACACTATTAGGAAATAAATAAACCTTATTTTCTTGAAAATGCTCAGTTACTAAAATAGACTATTTCACAGGTCATTCTTTCACTTCTTCGTGTGTTTCAGCCTTGTTCTTTATGAACGATGGTACTGCATATATAAGCCCTGAGAAACATCAGAACACAGTTTTAAGAGTTTACCCTCCTAAGGACACCAACATAAATAAAGATATTTTTTCAGGAAAGCTTGGTGTCATTTGGATGCTGAATTCTTTCAAAAAATGTGACCCTGAAGGTCAGCAAAAGAATTTCTGGGAGTCAAGAGTGGATTTGCAGACAGGGAAGATGGTGAACAAGGGGTCTGTGGCCCCAATTAGCACTGTGCAGGGAAGCAATAGCAACAGAAAAGAGACTTGACTACTGTGCTTCTCCTCATTAACAGTACAACTGCCACCAAGTGTGTGTGCTGAGCGCAGCCTGAAAATCTCTCTGGCTTAGGTGCATAAAAGGGACTTGAACCAGTTCTGAAAATGGGGCACTGACCGGGAGTGACGTGCACTGGAAATTTTGAGTTTTGAGCTACTTTTGTGAATATGGCCTAAAACATTGATGCTGAAGTAAATTTTTTTCCTATAAAATGAATCTTATTGGGGTTTTTATATATTATGAGTTTTGGTCCTGTATTCTCCAGGAACAGAATATCTGAATTATTAATCTACATCCAACTATAGGGAAGATGTATGCTAAAAAAATTACATGCCTTCCAGCTATTGACTCAAAAAGAGTGCTATAAAAGAGGAAGTGCCTTTATGTCTGGTTAATTTTGCTCTCTTTGTTTCTCTGGGCTTTCTCTGTGGCCCATACAGCTAATTGTGCTCACTAGCACTGAACTCCTGGCACGAGCATCCAGCAGGTCATGCCTGTGAGCAGTGTGAGCTACATCTCTCCTTTACCTCCCAAACATGATTTGTGAAACCAACAGCAACATCATCTGCTGCCCATGTGTATTCATTCTGGTCCTTTCCAAGGCCACAGCCATCTCTTGGGAATGCAGAGCAAAACACTAACCAAAGTAAGTCAGGGGCTCAGAAGGTTGCAGTGCTGTTAAGGCAGTAACATTGTAAATCATACAGTAATTATTATTAAAAAAAAAAAGAGGGAAGAAAGCTAATGGTTTTAAGATGGTTGAAACAAACAGCTGATGAAAACTATCATATTTCACACAGAGGAGTCAAACCCCAGATGCAGCTGACCCATTGGATTCATAATGATTTACACCCATTGAATACTTGCCCTGCCTTGGAATGACGAGGGTAACAAGATTTTTCTCTTTCAAGCATTTTCATGCATTCCCCCAATTCCAAAGAATTATGGTGAACTTTCTGATGCAAGTAAAAATCACACGTTACGAACTACATAACAATGAATTGTTTCTCACCTCTTTTGAAAACTTCGTAACGGATGGAAAATCCTGCTCCATGTGTCTCATAGTCGGAAACAAATTTAATAAAAAGATATGGTCCCGAAGACACTAAAGGAGGGGGAGCAATTTTTCCACAGTACTTTCCCCATAAGCGTCCTTCAGCATTATCTCCATCAATCACTTCAACATAATCATACCTGGTAGATAAATGGAAGGAAGAAACTTTTAACTTCCAGGAAAGAAGGAGACTTAATTAATTTAGAAACCATAACACAACATAGATAATCAAGAAAAATGCTAGCTTGCTTGGAAAATGCATTATGCTGAAAGATGTAAGCAAAATGAAATAATTAAAATGGACTACATTATGTCTGTAGACATCATCTGGCAACATGGAACTATTAGGAAGAATGGTGTCCATTATGCTTGCAGACAATGTCAGCTAAAGTAACCAATTAACAAAAAAAAAAAAAAGGAAATCTCATGAGCACAATTCTGTATTATTAAATTGTGTTCCTTTGTCTGTGTAGTGTTGTTATCAATACATAATGCATAGCATTCTTTTCAAACTGTGAAGTTCTCTTATGAATTCAAAAATGTCTTTTTGGCTGGAGCTCTTTATGAACAATACTTTGATTTCCATATGCTGTCCTCCAAACATATGTCCACAGAATAATAAATAAATCCCTAAACATTAGATCTTGTTCAAAACTCCACCATGTTGCAGATCAGGCTAGAAAAATCTGTTATTTTCCTTGTTATCTGGACAAATAGTTTGGAGCAAATCACAAAATCTACAAGTCGGCTGCAGCACTTCGTTCTTCTCAGACAGAAATGGTTTCAATACAAATCACCTTTGCTTGGGTATTTGAATGAAGAAGCGCACATTATAATAGTCATACAGCACGTGGTTATTAGACAGACTGGGCTAAATCCTCCCTGGTTACTTGCCTCATTGCTAAGGACTGTATAACGAAAAGCATATAATAATGCAATGATGATTGGTAGTAAAAGTTTGCCCGTGAGCAACATGTTAGGGTTCCTCAGCCCTGTCACCAGAGATGCCAATATGTGGAGTCTGGACCGACAGCTTTGGTTTCTCAGGGCTGAGGAGAGCGAGCTCAGCAGGTTGGTGGTGCTGAACCAGCCGAGCAAATACAAAAGAGAATGAAAGTCACGGGAGGCAGAAGCTGCAGGTGCAGAGACAGGTCTGTTCTTAAGTTTTATTAGCAGATGATTTCACTTGACCCCACACAGGAAGGAGAAGCAGACTCAATCTGTAGAACCAGTTTAATCTTCTAGAAGGTGGTGGCATTTGGAGCCTGCGTTGTGCTCTGAGCCTCTTTCAGACGGCAGCAAAAGGCTTTAATCTGCCCCTGTGTCTCTGTGTCTCAGCCACACTGCCCTTTCACTTAACAAGTTGCTGTTAGCCAGACAATCTCATTTACTTTTCATTATCTTACTACGACTGACATTAAAATGTTGCCATTAATTTGTTTAGACCTTTATATTCTACTATTAGGCTCACTGAAATGTTCCAAGCATATTAATATACAAGGAAGAGCTAAAAATGACAGGACAATAAAGTGTGTCTGACATTTTTAAAGAGATCAAAGGAAAAAAATGTCTTCATGATGACCGATGTCATTTTTAACAACTCTGCTCCAAACCGTCCAGGGCACATTACTTATGTTTACACGAAGTCCCATGAGACAGCTGCAAAGATGATATCACTAGTTAAAGTGGACGGTTTAAGGCTCCTTAAATTAAAAATGACATTACCTCATCAGTTAAAATTGTGTGCCAGCTTTGGTGTATATCAAGTAGAAAATAAAGCTGACACTGATGGAACTGTAAGCATTAACATATGTGAAATACTGTGTTAACTGCATTTCCTCTTATGTATTTGATTTTTCTAGTAGCAATTGCTCAGCTCACTAGCTTCACTGTCCCAGTGCAGGTTGGTGGAAATACAAGTTGGAAATGTGCATTTCTGAGATAATTTTACAGATACTTTAAGTAGCCTTCAGTTTTTAAAATTAGACTTCTTTCTATAATGTCTTTATGATATACGTATAACAGGATTTGAAAGCTTGGAGGAGAGTTGTAAAGAGAACTCAGAATTGGTGGGGTTTTTTGTTGTTTTGGTTTTTCTTTCCTTCTCAGAAATATCCTTAAGAATACCTCCAGGTTCCCTGCAAAACCTTTTGGAAGAACTCAGGGATACACGCTGCCAATTTCTAGAGTTTAGGAAAAAAATGTATGTTGGGAATTTTAAACAAGACAACCTTTCTCCAAATAATTAACTCCCTGTTAAAGAGTAACTGCATAAACCCACAGCATCTGAGTGATAGTCTTTGCTCTTCCCCCTGTGATGACATTATTTCACCAGCTTCCCAGGCACCATTCACTGCTCAGGCCTCAACAGTAGAAAAATTTTCAAATGGTATGAAAAAAATGCTAAGCAAATTTTACATTCTTTTTTTCTTCATGTATAAAGAAGGCAAAAAATTCTAGAGGCTTGAATGCAGTGTTTCCATTCTGCTAAGCTTTAAAAATAAACAATCTTAGATAGTCTTACTAAGTCTTCCATATACAGCCAAAAAATAACTAACCTGTAAGTACCAATTTTGCTACTGTATGAAGTAAATTAGGCAAAAAACCCCACCATTCAAATTAAATTCTATCACTCTCCTAGGTTTCCTCCTTTATAGCAATAGTCTGCCCACACTTTCCATTGTCCCTTATAGTGACAGAATTGTAATTTACGGTGCTCTTTCTGGCTGCTGCGCGGTTGTAAATGACACAATTTGGTTACTAAAAGGCTGTCGTCTAATGCATTTTGCAAGTTATAGGTCATGCAGCCCTGTGAAAGACTGGAGGATTTTTCAATTTTTTTCTTCCGCTTTGAAAAATTACTGACAGACGGAAAAGAAGTTTAGCTGTGAGACAATAGGTAAGAAGTACAATTTGCAAAGATGAAGCTGGACAGATGAGCCCTACAACCTTCATATTCTAACAATCATGTCTTTCACTTGGCAGCTAACGAGTGGATTTTGTTTCTTCCACACTGGTGGCAACATCTGATATCTGGGCTGCAGTAAATGAGTATCTATATTATTTTTTTCTTAGGGAAATGAAATTACTCGAGATTTTACTAGTTTATACTTGGAAACCAATGTCCTGCTGTCATTTTTGCACTTTTCAAAATCCTACCAGAGACCATAGCATATCACAAACAACTAGTCTGGTAAACAGGAGAAAGTACAGTCATAACTTGGAAATGGAGTTGCTGCCAAGGAAGCTCAGAAAGCAGCTTGCATCTCCCTCTGGACTTGGTAGCAGTTCTTCTCCATAAGTTTGTCGGAAGATGCTGTGCCAGGGATGCAGTTGGCACATTGGCATCCTTGTGAAAAGACTGAATGTGTCACCTCCGCAGTGCCCAGACAGACTTGGCAAACAGCCCAGAATACTGAGTTTGCAAATTTGGATTTCCCATTTGGCAATTCCTCACTCAGTTACTGCTGTCAATGGTGTGGCAAATATTTCTTGTAATTTTATAGTCCTTTAGGGCTTATGGCACAGAGATGTAAATATAAACATGGCACTAACCATTGAGTGTAGTTTCAGGTGAAAGACTAGAGCACAAGTTCATCTGTGAAAATAGGAGGTGCTTGCCCATAACAGGGGAAAATCAGCAGGTATGTTCACAGAGCCATGATACCACACTGCCAAAAGCATTCCCTTTCTGCTTGTCTGGGCCTTTCCACATATTCCATTTGTTTGCACTCTCTGTGGTGTGCAAGGCCAGTGTGTGGCTTTTGGGTGGGAGACCATAGTGCAAGAGCTCCCACATGCTTCCCATTCCTCCCAGCTGGTGCCTGCACATGCCATTACTAGTTGGTCCTAATTTTATGGTTCAGCAAAACAATGCCTGGGACAGATGCCCAGGGGAAAGATCAGGGAATCTATAATTCCTCATCAAATTCTTTAAGTAATTGTGAAAAATTTGTTCTGCTTTGGAAAGTGTAAGTTATGGTTTTGAGGAAAAGGCCAAGCAATACTTATAAAGTGAGCACTGGGCAATGAAAAACATAAACAATTGTATAATACAGATTTTGGTGAATCTTCTAGTTCCAGTTCCTAGTAGATGATAACAGTGCTTATGTCAGGGTTTAGTTCTGAGCATGCTGATGACCCCTGAAATGCACCACAGTATGTTGTACTGCAGAAAGTGAAGTGAAAATGCTGGAAAGCCCTGCCTGCTGCTGAAGTCAGCCACTCTGCCAAGCTATGCTGTGCTTCTACACATTTTCTTGTTACGAGGGCAGTGAGACCTTATGCCTTTTGCCTAAAAAATTCCTTTCCAAGACATAGGCAGAACTCCTCTGAAATCCAAATATCTGCCATTCAACCTCATGAAACAATCAGTGAAGCATATACAACTATAATTTACATCTGAGTATGCCATATTTTTCTGCAGCCTACTATGATCTATAGGGTGGTTATGAGTATTTTGGCTGTTCAGTTATAAGAATGAAAAAATTTTCCAAGTCTCTTTCTGTTATCACGCTGATTCCCCATCCATGAAACTGCTAAATTTCTCCCTGACATGAATTATCCACCCTGGTTAATTTTCAGATTTCTTTGGTTCTGAGAATTTTCTTCTTAGTATGTATCTTTCTTTTGCCTTTATTTTATAAAGAATTTTGTTTTTATTCCTCACAAGGCTCCATTTTAGCTGAACAGAAGGCATTGCAAGAGGAAATCTAAATAAAGAGTTTCAAGTTGTTCTGCACTGTGGCTTTGTGCCCCATTAGTTACTGAGGGTTAGAGGTGTGGGATTTACTTCAGAGCTTGTGGCACAAGGCAATCTGTATCCCAGAGCTAAAAGCTTAGGAGCTGCAGGCACTTGAGGGACACCAACCTCGATTCCAGTTTATTAGGAAAAAGAAGTACATGCTGCTAAAAATAAAAAATTAAGCACAGCCCCAAATGAGCTGATTTTCTACCTGTAACTTCAGCATCTGTTGGGTTTCTCTCCCTCTGAGCCTCCTCTGCAGAGCCTCACTGCTCTCCAGGGCCGACTGTAAGGTGACCCATCTAATGGGCATTGAGGGCTGCTCCACTCTGTGGAGCTACATAGAATCCTACAGCCTTCCCTGGAGCTGGGACTGTCTAAGCAGGGCACAGGTACTCTCTGATCACCAGCTGTCATGGGAACCGCAGGGTTTTTTTTCCTTTTTAAGCTTCTTTCCCGTGTCCTTAGCGCCATGGTGTCCTGTGTGGTGCATTCCTGCCTGGTTGCTTGCTCACATCACACACACTACACTCTTCCCAACAGAGAAACTTTATTCCATCCTGCCGACTGCTACTGTGGGCGTGTCTTTGATAGGATAAGTGAAGTGATTCTTTCTTTCTTTCTCTTTCTTNTTTCCTCAAATCCAAGGATGGACACACATATAGTTGCATTAGGACTAGCCAGTCATTGCAAACTCTGTGAGAAAGGGGGAGCTGGAAGCCAGTGCCCACGGCAAGAGACTTTTAAACTGGTTTTGCTTGTACTGGATTCATGGTGGGGATGAAACCTCCTGAGGGAGACAACCTATCATCTAAATCCCATGGTTCTCTAACGTATTACGCTGGATATTTAAATACACAATTTGCAATTGATTAACAGTTTGTAATTTACTGTCAGTTTGGGGGGTCTTTTTTTCCATTGGTCTTTTGTGAGCTGGTGTTTTTATGGTCTTCACCCAGGGCCAAAATTCACTGAAGTTACTCACACAAAGGTCCTGTCAACCTATAAGATTTCTGGGAATAAGGCCATTGGGATTTGGCCACTGTTCAGTAATTTACTAATGCCATTAACTGACAGTGGGTCTCCATTAAGAATGAACTGCTGAAGGTCTATTTTAGTACAAGACAATGCTGCAGTGAAAAAGAGAAAAGACCTAACAAAGACATTGATGAATATCTACAGTTACCCACTGTAACAGTCTGATTTCAACTGATGTTAGCAACAGTTTTGTTATTACATTGGATGCATTGGGATTTGTCCTTTCATTTTGAAATTAAGCTTTTAATTCTCTGTTGAACAAAGGAATCTGAAATGCAACATACCTTAACCACTAAAATTTCAAAGCCCAGAAGTAATAAAAATAATCATTACTATTTTAAATTATGATTATTCTTCATCTTATCACATGCTCCTGGTTGTTTGGCTCATGCCTTTTGAATACCTGGGACTGGCAGAACTTAAGATCTGAACTAAATGAGCAAGATTTTATCTGCACTTTTATCTATACAGCTCCACTGAGAACAGTAGACAGATCTTTAGCTGCTGCAAATGAGATTAGCCCCTTTATGTCAATGGATCTAAGTCAGTTTACACTGATATATGGCTAAAGAGGGTGCAAGTGGTGACAGAATATTTTACTTTGTATTTACTTAGTTCTATTTTATTTATATGAAATAAAACCTGGAAAATACTTCAACAGAAATGAGAACACCAGAATTCACTTTTGGAATATATGTAACAATGTCATGCAGAAAATGAAGAAGAATTGGGAGTTATGGATCAGGTTTTACTATTTTAGTATTGCAATGTCCTAGGGGAAGTAAAAGCAGAATTCATCTGCTAAGGTCTTCAGCACATCTATCTGCAAAAAGCATTTTACCAATGAAAAGATTTGATCTTGAAGTTAGGGCAAATTCCACTGATTTCACTGCTTGTCACATACTGTAATAAATTATAATATAATGATCCCAGTATATAAAAATGAAAATCTCTTCTGGGAAGAAACATTCAATTTTAAACCTCTTCAGTGAGGAACTTCAGTTCATAACTTTCTGGCATAGAAAAATGTTATCTTTTTATGGAAAAGGTTTCTGTCTGTCAAATAAGACAAATTTACAAATGCTTGACTTCCACTTTAAGTGGGGGAAAAAGAAACACTTAACAGTTTAAAGACTTCAGAGACGAAGAAGCTTTCTAGTGTCAAACTGGTGAAGTTTAGTATTTATAGGAAATTCACATGCCTCTAATTACTCTAAACTCAGTTCCCAAGTAAAATATGCCATCTGGAAGATATTAGAGTCATTTACAACTTGTTCACTTCCCTATTTCACTGCAAAATCTTACCTCTTGCCAACTTTCCAGTGTTCTTCACAAAATGAAATGCAGTCTAATTTTTAGTGGTTTTTTGGTAGTTACTTTATCTACATTGAGACAGCTAAGGGCTTGAGAAACTGGAAAAAAAAATTACATTCTATACAACTAATTTTCTTATTACTCACTGTACCTTGGGTTCTTCCATGGAGGAGTTTCAGGTGTGAGGGTTATGCCGTGGCTTAGTTTGGTATTTAGCCACCAATTTGACAAGGTTAGATTTGAAAATATACTCTAGGTGATAAGAGAGGGGAAAAAAATGACACAAGCAGCCATCTTGCATAAGAATAGGCTCTTGCAAACCAAAAAAAAATATGTCCAAAAACTCGACTATATGGCTTTGTTTTTGTTTCTATGACCTCCCAAGAGATGCCCATCAATCAGAAAACTTCTCGTTAGTTGAGCAATTTCATCCAAGTATGCCAATCTGTTTATAAGTGAAGCTTTGCAACATTCCTCTGAGGTAAAGTTGTCATTCTCATTTTACGTATGTGGAGACAGAAGAGAAAGACTGAGTGCCAGCAGGCTTAGAGAAATTTTGCAAACAGCAAGGAACAAAGCCCAGATAGCCAGATACAGTGTTTTAAATATAAGAACTCCTCCTGAAATAATGGAAAGATTCCTAGCGGCTTCTGTGGGTTTCAAATAAAGCTTCTTAACAGAGGCTTGAAACTTGGAAGTTTTCCTAAGCCATAGAATGACTGGAAGAAGGGGCTGCAAAGTCTCACACAGAATCACAAATACGTTTTTGTGATTTCTGAAGGAGAAGCAGACTAAATTACTTGCATACAGAGACTCATGCATATTGACACAATCACACTGCTGCAAGGAGTCAAACAGTACCTGTACCACTCTATATCCATTGAACATTTTTTTCATGTGTCTAACTGGATTAATGATTTGTGGTTGGATTAGTGCTGTTAGCACGTACTGCTGAATTCACTAAAAAGCCTGCCTAATTGGTAAGTTATAGAAGCTTCAGGTTTGCTTCCTCAAATGCCTAAAGAACAGAGAAGGAGTTGTATCAAATGAAGTTCAGAATTGGTTGTGATTTCTTTTTTTTCTTTTTTTTNTTTTTTTTTTTTTTTTTTGTCCCATGAAAGCAGAAAAGGAATGCTTTAAAATGATGGCAACCTTCTAGTACTCCATTTGGGAGTTTTGAACTGCTGATTAATTTGTAATTACCCTGTTGGGATCTATGCAGTATATTAATCATAACCTTAGGAACTTGACTTTTAAAAGTATTAGGTAGATGTTAGCTTTTCACAGAAACTGTGAAAGTTCAGAACATTAAATAAGTTCCACACTTCTGAAACTTAGATATTTGTCCCTTGTGGGCTGTCTACAACCTCTCTGACCAATACCTATAATTAATGAAACTAAAAGAAGCTCAAGGAGAAAGGAAATTGCAGACGTACACAGCAGCTTTAGAACAGAAGTTATGGTGATTTTCTTTCATAGCAACTGAAAGCTCTGGAAATGCAGTAAAACGACAGGCACTTCCATGTATTTCCAGTTAGGAACTATGTTAAGAGGATATTTAGGATGCAGTGTTAGGCACTCGGAACTCAGTATTTCTGTGAGTGTTGTTCCCTTTGCTGTGATTTCTGCACCGCGTGCCCTTTGGGTAGACGTTTGTCCAAGTGAAAAATCCACTGTGAGATTAGTGTCTTCACATACCTAGCCTGTACTGACATAAACGACTGCTATGGGTCCTCCTTGCCTCAAAGTGTGGCACATGTAAATGAGTGGATTCATTTTTAGCTGAGACTGTATCTAAAGCCTGTATATAGACACACAACTAGGCATACGTGCAAACAAGTGGAGTTATTGAAAAAATGCAACTCTGTTTTTGAAACTTTTGACGTGTCAGTGTTTCATTTTGTGCATGTACGAGAGCTTCTATGGATTTTTAGTGAGCGAAAGGGGGGCAGACTCTCTTTAAACCATCATCAAGGAAGAAAGAGTTCAAATTACATAAAGGAGATGAAAACTTTCAAGGCTTTTCTGTATTGAAAATAAAGTCCTAAAGTGTGTGAAATATGTGGCATTATTAGGTAAATATTCTCATAATGCTGAGAAGCTCTTTGGCAGACTATTATAATACAGATGAAAACCACCTCTCTTTTCTTCTTCCACGTATTATGAACTTGCAAAGAAAAGTGCCTGGTCATAGCATCTAGGAGTGATCTCCAGCAAAGGAGGCACACAAAGCTGAATCAGAAACATTTGTAGTTCAGAGATCAACCCGCTTACAACGTCTGCATGTTTCCTGGCAGGCTGCTATCTCAGCACAAAATCATTTGGTTGTGTACACTGCCACTTTAACAAACAACCCTTAAGTAGCATGAGTAATACTTCTAGTTGGCAACTTTAAAGGAGCCCTGGTTTTGTGAAATCTAAATGATATTTCCTAAGAGCAGCACAAGGAACATTTACTCAAGGATAGTGCTTTCAAATTCCAGCCTTCTGATTTTAGTAAGTGCTGTTGAAGAGCTGCCTGAAAAAGTCCCACGGTTTGTCTTCCTATCTTTTGGAACTGGGACACGTGTATACACGCATGTGTGTGTGTGTTTTCTGTGTGTATATTTTTATACTTTTTATACAGAAAAAGACCTGAATCATTTCAGATGTTTCTTTCCAAAGTTCATTCTCAAGCAGAGAACAGCCTGGGAAATTTTCAGCCTGGAAGAGCCTGGAAGATGTGCATTTCAAAACCACTAAAGCAGATGAAAGCAGGGAGGCAGACTGGAAACCTCTACACAAATTTAACTACAGTAATTGCTACCAAGTCTTATTTGTTACTTTGTTGTCTAATTTCAGTAGAGACATTATAAATAAAACTCCTATTAATAACTTATGCATCTCCTTATAGGTGTAGTTAGGTTTTGCACACATCAGTGTGTCAATCCAATGCAAGTACAGACTTTTCCCTGAGATCTGCTCTTGAAATCCACATTAGGAAATTCAGTATTACCCTGAGCATCATTTTCTTATAAAGTATGTGATTACTTAATATTTATTGCAAACAAAGCACTATTTCTCTTAAATGCAGTGTCATACAGTTACAGTGCATTGTCTTTGTATTAGAGCTCACAGTTAAACTGTACCAATTTGAAACATCAGTATATAAAAGTTTGTCCCATTGAGCAACCTTATTGCCATTTTATTTTGTGTATCCTTGAGCTAAAAATTATATATAAATTAAATGAATGTATTTATATTATGATAAAATATGCCATAGATGTTTAAAGCTGCTAAGCCCAAATTTAGTTCATTTGTATCCTATATCACAGACATGTCACAGTTTTTATGAGTTCTTTGACCTTATGATTTATATGGGTCTTGAGAAATAACTATGTGTTTAGAAAGGAGGAAAACAGTGGCCAATAAACATTCCCAGTAGCCTAAAAACAGGAACAGCTTGTTAGCTGAGGTCAGCCGTGTGACCCAGCGCCCAGTGAAACTGCATTGTTACAGATGGAACACGGGGGCGAACCAGCCATGCAAAAAACCCACCCCAGTGATCCACCTCTCATAAAAATGTCTTTCTTAGAAAGAGGGGTATGTGATAATGACTTACAGGGAGGAAAATGTGCACAGCAGATCAGCTTCATCTCTGGTACAAATTTACAAAGTTTAGTGGCATTCCATCTGAAGTGCACTGCCCTATGCTAATTTAAAATGGAAAACTAAGTGGGAAACCTATCAGAATTTATAAGCGTCTGCTAAAAATTTTTGCACAGTTTTCTTCTAGTACTTAGTACTTACGAAAGCAAGCAGGGTAGTGGATGTACACACAACACAAACACATACACAGCTCATGGGCTTCAGTAATTGGGACCATACTGCATATGTGTGTGCCAGCTCAAATCCCCAGTAGGAGCTGCACAAATGTCAAGGAAGTATTCATTAAATAGGGCCCAGTTTGTCTTCTTTCCACTTCCTTTTCCTCCCTCATCAGTGCAACTTCTTGAGACATACTCTTCCCTTAAATCTGCTGAGCATCTGGACCTATACTCAGTGGAGATTGTTTGGAGCTGCATGGCTGTGAGGTGACCTCTGTCTTTGAAATCACAGCAGTGCAAAACCTAAGGCAGGACTAACACACTCATACAGAAATTGCTGCTTTTGAGGTCAGCAGTAATGTTCTCCTAGAACCAGTCTCTCATCCTTGTATAGGCTACTTCGACAGCTGTGATCTAAAAAAAGTCTTCAGGAAAGAGCTGTTACTGGGTCCAGGAAAGTATGGGATAACGATGTTGATTTGTCTTCTGCATTTCATGGGTCAGACTTCTGTCCTTGCTTTCCGCTTAGGGAAATGGACAGTGTGACATGGAGCTATAATACGGTAATACCTGATAGATCAAGGGGACCTGTAAGTAACTCAATGAATTGTGAACATAAATGGTGCTGCAACTTCTTTCCTTTTGTGACCAATAAGAGAGTGGTTTTCTAAGTCTTCTTTAATTACAATAAATAAGCCTTGAAGGGCAATAAACCATTATATAGCTGATGAAAACAGTCTGCAATTAAATGGATAGAATCCTGATTTGATGGCTTTTGGTTAGTTTACACTTTCAGTAGGTATCTATAAATGCTTTTATTTTTGTTTGTCTACTTACTGTTGATAAACATACAAGAGCAACCTGTGTAAGACTGTGTGGTATTAAGCACTGATTCTTTCCTCTCCTTCACTCATGGCAAGCAGCACACTAACTCAGACAGACAAGCCGTGAAATGTATTTGGGCCAGATTCTCTTGTACGTGCAGAGAATCTGAGCGAGATAACGCCATGCTTTCCTTTATGGTTTAATAATGCAAAAGACAGGCTTTCACACACTAGGGAGAACAAGGTTTGTTTGCCTTATGCATTCTCAAAGGTATAAATTGCCCAAAACAGTAGTAGGAAGTCTGGGAAGGAAATGAGATAATACCCCATCCCTTTCCTCACTTAGAGCCTCCTGAGCTGGCTCACAGTGATGTCTGACTTGCACAGAAGGACTCGGGGACTCCTTCTGGCAGTAGAGTCTCCATCCTTCTGTTGCAAACCCTCCTGGTGCTGTGTCTGAGGTGGAGTGGCTCCCAGGGTGCTGTCCCGCAGGGAGCACAGTGCACTTCTGGAGCTGTCCTGCACCGGCAGTACAGCCACACACTGTCACCCTGTAACGTGGTAATGAAAGAGCAACCTGCAGGTTTGTTCTCTCTGTGCTAAAATGCCCAAATAACCAACAACCAACTCAGCTCTGAGCCAGGTGGTACATGCATCATGTTCAGTCTCTGCTCTGAATAAAAATACCAGTACCTGGCAGGGGGAGGATCTGTAATTGGAAGAATCTCAAACTCTCTGTCAAAAGTACTTGTTTTTTTTTCTCGAACTGAAACATTATTTTCATAATTTTTAAATACAAAAATTCCTGTCTGAACAGCTCATGGATTTCATGCTGTTGAGCCTAGGTGTCAGCGCATAGTCTCCCTTTAAAATTTTATAACATAACATAACCTCATTTTGTGACACTGTAAACATTTCCAAGATACAGAATCCTGTTTTTTATTACAGGGGGGAAATGGTAATAACCCCTCTCTTTCCTGAAACATACAGAAAACCCCTTTAACAAATTAAACGTACACATTCCTCATTAGCTTTAACCTGAATTTGGTCTCACGGGTGCTGTAAAGCCAGTCCCTCTTTCTCTCTCACGGAACAAAGGGATGTTAGGAGACTAACAGACCATTGGAGAGGCACAATCCTGCCTGACTCACAGTACCAACACGTGTTGTGACGAACAGAATATTCACATATTTGGCATATAATATCCCATATTTCAGCTTTTCCTCAATTACTGCACATTTCTCCTCAAAGAAGATACCAAGAAGTGCCCTCCATCCTTGCAGGATTGCTTCATGTCTAATATAGGAGCCACTCCAGCCAGAAAACTTTGAGAGATATTACAAACCTTAGTCTGTTGCCCCCGTAAAAATTCCACATGGGAATTCACAAAAATCAGAACTAGTGAGGGATAATAGAGGAACTGATGAAGGATTGCCTCTTTTTTCCCCAGAGGGATAAGGATCATGGAAACACATCTCAGGCCAGCAACAAAAGGATATATCAGCTGGAAAGAACCTGAGTAAGGTTTCTATGCAGCATTATGCTCTGGGAAAATCACAGTATTGCTTGTTAATGGTGCTGCTCAGAGCAGTGATAAACTCCACCAAAAATTGCTATTCTTGCATTTGGAGATGTGATTACAACAGAGGGACACATGTCTGAACTATTTTTATTTAACTGGCTGAGGTACTAATAATGTCATAGACTCTGCTCAGTGCTGAATGTTCCCACCAAGAACAATAAATCCTATGCCACCACAGCTTTGCCACTAACTGGGTAAGAATTTGGCACCACTATGGATACCGCAGTCACACCTGTGACTGCAGTGCAGATGCAAATGTCCAACCAGTGGCAGGTTGGAAGCTGGGAGTTATTCCGCTTTTATGAGAGGCACTGACTGGGAAGGCAGGAGCATTGGAAAGGAATTGGGCTACCTAGGGGTTGCCTGTTCAGTCAGCTCTATCCTTTCTGTTTTGTTACAGCTCTGTACTGTTCACACAGTGGTTAACAGGACCATAAAGCTGTGAGATCAGACAAAGAGTAGAGACTTCATGCTGCAAATGTGAGCCTAGATGGCCGTCAGTATGATGGGGCTTAGTTAGGTCATTTAGAGAGATAGGAGTCGACGACGAAAGCGAGTAGAGGCTGGACAGAAGGCAGAAAGCACAGGCTCCATTCCTCCGTCATCACTATTCAGTGAAGCCAAATGTCAGCTAACCTCTCTGTGCCTCAGCTTTCCAAACTGGCAAATCAGATACTGATATTTCCCTGAAAGAGTTTGAAGGCACTGGATGAACTGAGATGACTACACTAGTAGTGACACTGCCATTAGTTTTGTGATTCAATAAGTTTTTTATAAATAGATACATTTAAATGGCAGCTCTGCATTCTTGCTTCTAACCCTTTTTAGCTTTGATTTCAAATTGTGCAGAGGCACAATGAGAAAGAAGGACAAAGAGACCTAAAATGCTGTGTATTTTTTGTGAGCCTCCATTTCAAAACGTTCATAGTGAAATATGGCATTTGGCTACTCTTGTCACTTCATCACACCTCATTCTATTAAGCACATTATAACAAGCAATAACATTTCTTTATAACCCAGAAATACTCACTGATGTAGCCTTGCCTGGATGTGTAGGGATTTATACAATTAATACACAAAAGCATTAATAAGCCTTCTGCATAAATCCCTAGGTGCAGAAAAGGGAACCATATATCCCTAAGCTCCTTAAGATAGGTACTTTCAAGGACCCTGAAAAACAAAGGATTTGGGACACAGTCTGTATTTAAGCAGAAAATGATTGTTTGACATCGGAGGGACCCAAAATTACTTTGAATTACCCAGAGTGGCCTGTTGCTTTGGAGAACTGCATATCTGAGGAACACGCTAAGGTGTGTTGTGGGAGGGTGCCCCAGCAGGTTATCCACACTCGTTTCACTTTTGACTAAACATATTGGGCAAACTGATTCAAAGACAAAATTCTTTGAAGTAGAGTATTTTCTGTACCTGAGCTCAGGTGTGAGAGGTTGGGCAGCTTTTCCCCAGACTTTCTAAATAAGTGATGATGGTGATTATACTTTAGTCAGTAAAATAGAGTAGGAAACACAGAGATGTGTTATCTCCTTCATAACCCTGTCAGGGTTTTCTATTTGAATCTCATCTTACTATACTTCTTCACGCTTCAATAATCAGCATACAATCCAGTAATTGTACTATGAGATGGAGTCTTTTCACATAAAGTTATTGCAAAAAAAAGCTTATTGCATAAAAACCTTAGCTAAATTGTATACAGGATAGATTGCATACACACCGTGAAGTTGTCAAAACATTGTGATTTGATTAATGAGGCTGTTAATTTTCAAACTTGTCTCCCATACAGATCTCAAGCCTCTTCAGTCAGATCAAGACTTGTGAGGTTAACGATATTCCCTGCCAGTCTTAGCATGAGTCTGTCACGTTATAAATTACTCTCCCTCTGTTTGCCATGTAGGAATTGTCTTAGATACCTGGGGCAACATGAGAGGAAGCAAGCACATTAGCTAACACTTCACTATGGTGAGGCATTCTGAATGTGAAATGCCTTTTATTCAGTATGACCAGCGCCCTTATCTTAAGCTTGCCCCTTTCCAACATGCATTTTGTCTCCTGATACTTTTAATCCTTAGGGATGCAAGTCCGGCTCACTTCAATTTTGCAGTCTCCTGCCCATCTGCATTTAGCCAACATATGTGTGAGAAGAAAATCAGAGAGTTGCTATAAGGTAAGTGACATTGCTTCACGTGAATTGAATCCTAAAAATAGCCCATTCTGTTTTCCTTAATCTGCAGTATATATGTTATTCTGTAAAAGAATCCCAAAGGCATTGACATAAGTAAGGAACACAGAACAGTGCTGAGATCTTCTCTCCTATTTCAGCCCACCTTTCATACCCACAGACACACAGAAACACAAATCCATAATCAGGAGGCCTGGTGAAGACTGCTTTTAAGTGTGATCATTAATCATGTGTAAATCGATGACCTTCTATCTGTATTTCTTTCATTTTAAGCACATAAGTCTTGACTGATTTGTGCTATATTAAATCCACTACTCACACGATTTAGAAACATGAATTACTTAGTAAGCTAGAGAAGTTTAATATTCAGCCAGTCTCATACTCAGGCCATATGCTTCACCATACAAAACCTGAGATAAAAACGACAGCAGGAAGAATTTATATGTACATGATGTATTTTAAGAATTAGACTGTACAGCCCTGCTTTTGCTGACGTCAGTGAGACTACTCACGCACAAGGATTTAGCAGCATAGAGGTTGCACACAGAGCTTGGGAGAAAGGTTTTAATGTTCCACAGTATGACATCAGGCTGGAACTGTATCAGTCTTTCTGCAATAAAACCAATACAAATATGAAGGAAGAAACCCTCTTCTTATATGATTGTATCAATTTCAATTGTTGGAAACTCAAAAAAAAGCTTTTAGCATATGTGTGTGAATTAGAAATGCACAATTCTTAATGCTGAATCACTTAACAGAATTACAGATAAGCCTTTTTATATTCCACAAGTGCTTATCAGCTTCACCTAAGGCAGGTTTCTGGGTTTTTTGGTCAAAATAGTTTTATTTCAGTCAATACCGTTACAAATCCTCCAGCTTCTACATGATTCAAATACCTTTGAATATTATATTGTTTTACAAAAAAACATATTTTCAAATGATGTCCAAAGTGATGCTGGAGAGCAGAAATGCAATTTCTACATGCAATTTCCACCAGCTTGTCAAAATCAGCATAAAGGGAGAGAACAGGCTATGTGATATGTTTTGTTATTGTCAAAACCAAGAGGGCCTCTCACCTAGTAATTTAAATGAGATCCTGTTGCCTGACATTTTTAAAGCCTTTTGATCTCTTTCTTCTGGTTCCCCGGGTTGTGGCTCTGTAGGGTGCAGTAGACAGAAGGCTATGGAAGAAAATACCGTGTTGCCCATGCCCTCTTTTACTTTGCAAAATCCCTGTTAGTGGACAAACATGAATGTTTGCTTTTATGAAGCACCACTCCAGTGGAGATGGTGGAGAACAACCTTTACTAAAGGTTTTTAGACACAGGCCAATCTATAAAATTGCCAAGTTCAAATTTTCTATTACTGTCAAGGCAATAATTCTTTTGCCCTTTGTTAAGATAATTCGCCAATTTTGTCGACACAAATTAGAAACTGAGATTTGGCCTCCTGTAATCTGATTTTGAAAATGAATTTAACACTCAATGCATCCCCAAAATAATGTAGAGGTAATGCATTTGTTTTACAATTTGCTGCATTTGGATATAATGACAGGAAATGACAAATTTTATCTTTCCAGTGCAAAGACAGAAAGAAAGATACCTTATTATCACTGGTTCAGTGCAAGCAGATAAGCCTGAACAATTTGAAGATAAAAACCTTAGCAGAATGTTTAGAACTTGAGCCATGCATCTAGCTCATGCATTTTCTCACTGAATGCAATGTTAACACCTTCATTAACTTTGTTAACGCTTGAAAACTTAGAAATATTAAACCATAACAAGAAATTTGTGAAAATACATAAGATACGGGCATGAGAAATCATAGAGATTGGAGCAGACCTTTTTGCTGTTGTAACCCAATTAACTTCTGAAGAATTATATGAACCATTACTACGGGTCTTCAGATTTTCAGTGGGTCAGATTTAGTGCAGGAGATTGCAAACTGCTTTGTGGTGAACAGCTCAAAGTATTAGCATTCAATTTACATTTAGAATATATAACACAAGCTGAGAAGAGGATGGAAAAGTCCTTTCGGAGAGCTCCATTTTATCTGTACACAGGCATTAGCTCCCGGCATCTGTGAGATCCGTCGGCTCCTTTGGTTTGGCAGAGGCCTCTGGGGGAGCCGGGTGCCACTCCCCCTTCACAGGCAAATGCTTATTAATTATTCCCCCAACCAGCACTGATAGAAAAGTGTCACTTCCAGCCTTGACTGTCTCCCCTGACAGCCTGCTACTTTGCTTAAGTGATCTCACAGTTACAACATTTTTCATAATATTGAACCTAAATTTTCCTTGCTGCAGATTAATCCTACTCCTTCTCTTATCAAGTACAACAGCTTCACGGCTCACAGGCAGCATTTCTAACATGAAACAGGCATCTAAGCGAGGGCTCCTTCTTAGAGTACGTGATGTCAAACTGACCTTTGACTCTCACACTTTAAATACATCTCTTGGCATCCTGTGCAGAAGAAAACAGACACCACTTGTTTCCTAAAGATTTTACAACTGGCTTGGGCTAATTAATCAGTCTCCAGCACACACAGCTCTGTGCTTACCTGGCTGGAGGAAGTGCAGATCACAGGAGAAAAGCGAGGTTTCTCAAATCTGTTGTTCACCAGGTACTTCATTAATTACTGAACAAAGGAAAATCTCTTCATGGCTGCTTCTTCCTTTCTGCTACTGTGCAGAAATCCCATTACCCATTTGGCTCTTTCATTACATGCAAAAGTAGATTTTTGGTTCCACGACCTATTTCAATTCCTGGTGTAATTTAGCCAAAGCCAGTGAAATTCCAGTAGGAACAATTTGGCCCACTGTCTTTAAGTATTTAACCATCTGCACAAAAAACCACAAAAGAGACGCCCAAACCAAAACCACTCATTTACATAATAAGGATGTGAACCTACTACAGCCATGTGAAACTATCATTTTTCACATGTGCTTGTGAATCTTTTCCCAGGCTTTTGCAAAGGGAGGGGCAATCTGAGGGCTGGGATATATGAAGTGAAGAGAAATGTGTGGGTGGGGAAAAACAAGAGTTTTAATTTTTTTCCTTTTATTCTTTAAGAAGTATGCAGCAATTACTTCTGTATTTTATAGAAATGGTAAAAATACCCAGAGGTTATAGAATGATGCTTTTCCTTAATGTTTATACAAATACAAACACACATCAAAAATAAATACAGAAATAAATGGAAAACACCCACCTCTACAATTACAAAATCACTTTCCCATGGGTAAATTTCATCATATCCCCATCTGTCAGAACTTGGATTGTGCCATGAACCACTATGGCTTATATCCCTTAATTATTTTGTATCATATGAAATGTAATTGTGGATATTCTATGTCTCCATTGCAAATCCTTAATTTTCTTTTGTAAAGCTACCTATATACTTGGCCTAGTTCTGTGTTGTGGAAATGAATTCCCAAGGTTAATTAGGTATAACAGAATAAGCTGCAGACCTGATCCCACTGTCTCTACATAAGTTAAATTCTCACCGAGAGAACAGAACTTTTTTGAGGCTAAGAAAATAAAAAGGAAAAACACATCCATGACACTCTGTCATGTGTCTGAGAGCAGGAGCCCCAAGGGAGCCATTCAGCAGCTGTCCTGGGCATAGGACCATGACAGACACCTTACCCAACATGGAATCAAAAAAAATCTACACTCTGTAATTGCACTCTCCTCTCTTGCATTTTGCAGAACTCTTCAGACTTTGGTAGCAAAGGGCATGGCAGCACTCAGGTGCTGCTGTCAGGAGGAGAAAAAATGTTACCAACTGGAGAATCTCAGCTCTTAAAGAGCAATTTGAAATCTGCAACTGGAAAACATGTTCAAGTTCCTTTCACAGAGCTTTTCTGGTCCTACTTGTAGGATGTACATGCTGTCCTGTCCCACTGTTCCAGCTTTGACAAAGTTGAAAACTGACACGGCTCTATTAGTTTAAGTGGAGGCAATTTAACCTGCTGAGGTCTAGCCCAAGGCAAGTCCTCCTAATACACCTATAAACATGTAACACTAGGTATATTTAATAGCTGCTTTTATACCTTGCAGCTGAGATGCGGTTTCAAGTATTCTTCCTCCAGTGAAGAACATGGAATTTGTAAACTGTGGTGGTTTGACAAAACTCATTTAAGCCCAGAAATTGCAACCCTCACTCTGCATTCTATGAGCAATCAGACATTCTGCTTCTAAAGCTTGCATATCAGACTCCTAAGAGCAAAGGGAATCTATAGTCCTGGATAGTATTCCTAAAAGAAATAGTGCTTGTGATATTACCAGCTGATGAAAATAACCATTTTGTGATTTGGACTTGAAAACATGGATTTTGTTATTTTCCTAAGAGCACTGTTTCGTGACTTTGAACTAATGCCTCTTTTAAAGCTGTGCCAATTATCACATACTGTATAGCTGCTTTGTCCTCTTGGTCTAAAACCAGGCTTATTATGGCACACATGAAAACATCATGAATGTATTTTCAGGATGGTTAAGCAGAAAGACTCAGATCGTCAAGTCGAAAAGGTCGATATAACTAAGAATATAGACAGGCTCTGTTTGAATTACATGGCACTCCTGCCAGAAAAGAGGTGATGGATTTCTTACACAACATTTCTTACTGGTTATTAGGTATCTTCTAATAGGCTCACAATAAACTACAGCAGATGTTTGAAAAGTACATAATTTGCAATTGATTATACACATATATCACAAATCAGACATTGCATAAATAATAGTTGCCTTGTAATGTTGCTTTTGTGAATAAGAGATTCAACTATTCAACCAAATGGTTGAATTTTTGTAACTGTTATAGCTGATCTTCTACAGTTTTGACTATAACAGAATTAATGTTTTGCCTAGTAGGCTGTAGAGTGCTGTATTTTGGATTTAAGATAAAAATAATACTGCTAACAGTGATGTTTCAGTTGTTGCTGAGCTGTTCTTACACTAAGTCAGGGACTTTTCAGCTTCTCGCGTCACCCAACCAGCAGGTAGTCTGGGGGTACAAGAAGCTGGGCGAAGACTGAGACAGCTAATCCCAACAGACCAAAGGGATATTCCACACCACATGGTGTCACGCTCAGTATATAAACCGGGGGGAAAGTTGGTCAGGGGCTGCACTTGGCTGGGCATTGGCTGGCGAGCAGCTGAATTGTGCATCACTTGTTTTTATTATTATTATTGTTATTATTATTATTATTGTTGTTGTTACTGTTATTATCCCTTCCACTTCTGCCCCATTAAACTGTCTTTAGCTCAGTCCATCAGACCATAAATTTTATTTTTTTCCCCCCACATTCCCTACCCCATCCCACTAGGTGAGTGGAGGACTGAGCGGGCAGCTGTGTGTTTTTAGCTACCTGCCAGGTTAAACCAAGATGTACAGTAAATAAAACTTTGAGGTACTAATACCTCCCAGCTACAGTGACCACAAAGGCTCATCTGTGGCTTTCCTGTACATAAGCTTGCTTTGCACCTGCAAAATGAATTGACCAGATGAGAGCAGCTGCATTTACAATACTTGAATTTCACCTGCAAATCATTACTTAGCATGGGATCTATTCAGTTATATGGATAAAATGTGGTAAGAAAAAGAAAAGGTATTGTTTTGCCATCAGATAAGAAGGAGGGCTGGTATAGGCTTTGGTCTCTGTGCCTGAATAAGCTGGAGCAGAGGAAGAGGTTTGGAGATGGGAACCAAACACCAAGAGCAGGGTGTCAGTCTGAAAGGCTTGGAAATGAGTTTCCTTCCAGCTTGAAAGCTGGAAATGGAAAGAAGGGTTTATTCTGAAGATTTTGAAAAGGAGAACAGATGCATCATGATCAGTGTTATTCAGCCGCTTTGACATAATCTTTGTCTCCTTGGTTTGTTCTTGGCTGCTTTCACATGAACTGAGTAGTGTTGAAAATATACAGACATTTCCACACAAAAGAACACAAATGTATCATTTGAATGTGAAAGAGGTGCTAACAGTGATCTCATTTCAATAGTGTGTAAAGCAAGAGACACGCCGTCTACGATATATGAGAACAAGATACAAACCCATCTCTACCATGTTAAAAGCACATTTGTATAACTACTTCATGCTGAGATTACATTCAGCATTTTTCCCTAGGCCTTGACTTGCTGAGACAGACAGAACATAGCTGACCTTTGTAGTGGGATTTTTGTAAAATAAATAAACCGAATGGTTGAGTACAGAAGTTACTAACTTCTTTAGAATGCTATATGTGAAAATCTTGTAAACAGTCCATAAATATTAGCTCCTAGGTGAGACTTGCAGAAGCTGCTACAGAATTCTCTGCTAACACTTTCCCCCTAAAACATTGAACCATCTGATAATGACAATTTATTCTATAGCTTTCCTGTTGTCATGTCCCTATAATCATAAAACATCATTACCAGCTTTGGTCTAGGAGCAACACCATCCCATGGCCTGGGATCAGAAGCACTGACCACAATGCTGGGGAAGGCTGCAGCACCCACGGTGACACCAGCACAGTGTTTGTCTTGCTCCCTTTGGAGGCAACTTAACTGACATTTTAGGCGAAAATTTTACCAAGCATTGTGATTGCTGAACTGAGCTCATAGTTTTCCTTCCAGACTCCAGCTTCCTGAGGAGGAAGTTAGCATTTGATCTGATTATCACTGAAGCAAATGGGGTTTTTCCACTAGCAACCCAGAGCTGGACCAAGCTCAACCATGGAGAACCAGTTTTAAAACTAGTAACTTGTTTGTGATTACTTCTACTATAACTGATTTTCTGAAATAACAAAACCACTGACTGCTTTAAGGGTCAATTTCTTATTGAGTTAATTTTCAAAGTAGATTTACTTTTCAGTCACAGATCCACACAAAAAATGTTTTAAGAGCTTATTCATTTTCACACATAAAACTTATAAACTATAAAAATGATGCCTTTTTAGTTTAAAAAATTGTGTTTAAATATTCACTCATTGGCTGACTTTTATCCCGGGAGTGAATTTTTATAGATGATATTTAAATCCTTGACAAAAGGGGCTTATAACAGAATCTCTGACACAGCTGAAACTACCGTGCAGCAGTCCTGGCTGGCACTGCTCTAGTTAGCACTCCTTTTAATCTACTGCTTGAATATGCTGCTGAAAAAATACTTTAGATTTTAGGGGACAGAACAGTTAGGGATCCTAAATGACTTGCCATGAGAAATGGAATTAAGAGCAGTACATATGGTTTAATAGCTTTATCATTATGAACAGGCACAAAGGCTGACATTTGAAAGTCATTATCCTCTTGCACAAGCTGGTACAATTATACTTTTAATCAAGAATTTCTACTTCTTTTGTAACTTCCTGTCCTTCCAAGTTCCTGTGACATACAGTTCCCATTTTGGCCTCATCCTGTTTTGCCCTGCTTCTTGTATGTTAAGGAGTTTTGCTGTACTGTAGGCTAGCATTTTTCAAATGTAGCAGCATACAATAAACAGGAAAGATTCCCTTAGAGACACTGTTGTTTTTAGCTGATCAAAAGGCCATTCTGACATCCGCTTCTTGCTCAATAAAAATATTATTTAAGGAAAAAGAGAAACAACCCTAGATTAGCATTGTGTCCTTAGCCTGGCTAAAGCCTCAGCAAAAGAAATTACTGGTGTCACTGTTGCTTAACCTATTGCTGCTTCAGTCCACTTACGTAAGGCAGAGAAAGCAAATCAGATTGTAAAAGAAAAAAGAAAAAAATTTCAGTGTCCTCTATTTTTCCTGAATTTTAAACTACAGAACCACTGTACAGCTTAGCAACAAATTTACTACAATTTAGTAAAATATCATAAACTTAAGGACACTGCCCTGACAATCTGCCAGGAGTCCATGAACTGCATCCAGTTTGCATGTTTCAAGCCTGTGGGAGTTTTGCAGCAAGAGGAACTTCTGGATTTGGGCTTCATAAATTGGTCAAAGACAGTCATGCTTTTACCCTGTTTAAGAAAGTTTTGAGCTCAGACCCAAATGGATGCATATGAACAGTCTTCAGAAAAGAAGCACTTCCTAGTGCTTCATTGTCCATGTGGTGTGGTCTGTAGTGATTACAAATCTTAGCGTGCAGTGCTCCATCTTAATAGAAACAGTTTGTGTGTTAAAGCAGGAATATTTTGGGCCTTAATTCAGGCACATTACTAAGCATGTGCCTAATTGTAAGCACCTGCTGGTTACGTTATATTGAACAGGATTCAAGCATGTGTTAAACAGGACTAAGTGTATGCTGAGAGAAGAATGAGGAAGCTCAAGTGAATGAGCTGAATTTGCTAAATTACACAGACTGTATTGTGTGCACTCAGACTTTGGCATTTTCCATTCCCTTCCACTTCAGGCATGTGCTCATATCACTGTGTCCTACCAAGTATCTTCGCTGCAGAAGATCTCTGACTGCTGACCACTGGGATCTTCTGGTGCATGTGCTCTGCAGGAGTGACTTTGAATGCTACAGATCAGTGAGCACAGGTCTGTCAGTCTGCCCCACTGACATGCAAGCAGGCTTTGAGCCAAGCCACAGAAGCTGCAGGTAATGCTGCCTAAGCAAACAAAATTTGACACTACTAAGTACATCAACATGCAATACATCAACAGTTTCAGTTCTTGAAGAAAACGTTTACTTCTAGATGAGCAGAACATACAGGTCTTGTGCTCATTTTCTCCTTTAATTTTCACTTTTAAACCAATTACACTGCCTGCTGTGCATTAAGCCTGTGACACGACAAAAAAATTCCAAACACTTGTAAGGTGTTTTTTTACCTCTTTGACATGGGCAATACTTTACCAATCTGTGTCTGTCATGGCAGAAACGAGCTTCAGCAGCTATCTACATCTGCCAGCTTTTCTGTCCACTTTGGGCAGCCATTTGTGAGGATTTTGGGTGGAATTTATTTCACCTTACAATAGTTGTCTAAAATCCAGGGGGATATTCTGAGCTAGTTATTCATTGGTAGTCTGGGGAGAGAGATAAAGGCACCTGGAAAGAATGATTATCCTGGTGATCAGTCTTAAGGTGGGATTTATTTTTCCTCCATAAGCCACAAGAGAAGCCCAAATATCCAGTATAGAGGAGACATCCAGTTTTTGGAAAGATGAATTAGGTGAGATTATGTGCTCCTGTGGTGCTTTCTTACTATTTTTCTCATAATAATTTTTAAATGACACTTGCTTATCACTCCTGCTCATGCCTTGCACTTTCAGCTACACAGCAACTCTGCAGCAAATGCTCTGTGTTTATTTCCTACCCACATGCCAACAGTGCTTTCTGTTACGTGTTCTCTCTACAGGTAAATTAATACTGGGCTGCCCTCCTTTTCCCAGGAAGAAGCTTCTTTGGTAGATCACTCTTTCTCAACTGTTTAACAGAGCATTATTAAGAGCAGTTTTGAATTGCCAGATGAAAAGGTTGCAAAGGAATGACAGGCAGGATATTTTCAGACACTAGCAGAACTCTTCTGAAATTTAAATTGGAAATGCAGCTCTAAGGGGAAGGAGGAAATTCTGCTTACAAGTTTGGCTTATGGCTCTGATTTTCATGTGTGCATCACATAGTTACTAGACACCTGTGCTTGGGACTTGAAACTTGGCTGGTTTTTGCATCCACGTGGTGTAAAATGGCATAACAGGACTTTGATCTAATGATACGACCTAATCTTGCAGGAAGGACAACTGGTCCTGACAGTCCAGGTCTGGGTGAGCTAGCAATTTTTGTCGATGAACATGCAGCAAGTTCGGAGAGTTCAAAAGCAAGGGTAGCTGCTCTCGCGGACAGAGCCAACAAAGACAGGCGCTTGGCAAATACAGCCAATTCCTGCCTCTCTTATCTTTGACATGCTGCCACAGCTTTCCAAACACCTTTCAAAGGAAACGTGTTGCAGTCAGGCCAAGTAGCAGTGTGTGCTTCCACTGGTTTTGACTCACCAGGGTGCTGAAGTGGTTGTGCACGTAAGCACGGAGGATGTCGGGCATTCCCAGAGGAGCACGTACTTTGCACGCATCAAAGGAGGATGAAACCCAGGAGCTGGCCCACAGAACATGTGTTCCTGCTGTTTGTAGCCTGCAAAGAGGCAACAAAGCACTCCCGGACAATTGAGGTACAGATGTGGGAGCTGTGGTTCATGAGAGAGAACTCCACAATCAGTCTAGCAGCTACAGAAATGTTTAATGTCTGATTTACTGCAAATTGGCTGTTGTTTGGCTGTTGCGTGTGATCAAAATGGGTCATCCTTGCCAAAGGAGGCAAATGCAATTCTGTCAAACAGCATCTAAGTGCTTCCTTAGCTAAGTGGAAACAATTGCTTCTCCTCACTTTGCAGACTCCTCTTGATATTTCCTTAGGTGGCACTGACACAGTTCACAGATCAAGCATGCCAGTGCTGCTAATATTAAAGAAATAATTGGAATGAAATGGAGGAATATCTTTTTTTCTTTCCCACAGTAAAATTTCAACTTCCACTACAAAGAAATATGCAATAATGTCACCATCTGTATCACTTTATTCAGGCCCGATCCACATTACAGCTAGAAGAGTGTTCCCATGCTGAAACACGGCATCATTATTAGCAATTACCAATGTAGCTCCGTTATTAGCAATGGGATGTCTACAGCCAGTTTGCATGTCTGTGCTGCTCTTATTTACTTTGGAGAAACAAAGAACATAAACTGTCTCTGCTGGACGCTGACATGGTGGGTACAAAGGCAGATGTCTATTGCCATCTCCGGGGTGGACAGGGAGGAGGTGTTGGAGGGAATTGCTCAGCCACTGAAAGTTACTTTCATCAGTGTTTCCTTTGGCAAAGGCTGCTCAGAAAATGCTAGGGGAAAGGTGCGAGGGAGGCAAAGAGGAGGGGGAAGGAGGGAGGCAAAAAAAGCCAAAGATGAAAAGTATTTTTCTTACTGTAGTCAGCTCAGAAGCTTTTTTGACAGATAATTGCTAATTATTTGAGAGAGATTGGCATTTTTCTGCAGGTAACTGTCTCTCATGCCTTAAAACCCTGTAGAGCTAGTCTGGAATAGCCTTTAACACCCACTTTAAAAAATCCTAAAGACCAGCAGACAGCAAATGGTCTATTTAACACCTGGGAAAAGTAGATACACTGCAAGGAAATATTAATCTCTTTTCAAAAACAGGTGATTCAAAAGCATATTTTTAGAGGGCCTTTTAACTTAGACACCAATTCAGTTTTCTGGTTACTGGGTCAGGGTGCTTAATGGCTGCATCAAACACAGGACGATGCATGAGTGAAGTCCTCGGCTCAATGACTAGGGTATGAGATATGCTCTAACGTCTGAGTGCACAGTTGTGACTGCTTCTCTTCAGAATTTGCCAAGAATGCACATTAAAAGAGGCTGCAGGGTAAAAAACTACAGCTGCCTGAGAGACAGGCAGCAGCCTCCTTTTACACAACTCTTGTCTGTACTCTGCTGAAATTAAAACAACAGGCTGATTCATAACTTCTAAATTATCCATGCAAGAAAAGTGGATTTTCCTCTGCTATAATGAGAGTATAGGAGCCATCTTCCTCAGCACCATGCTGGGGAAATAGTCCACAATCTGCCCCCTCGCTGCAGCCGCTTCAGACCATATGCACTGCAACAGGCTTCAACAACTCACTTGTTAAGAGCTTTGTCATTGACCGTGCTTAATACAGTCCTTAACAAAAAGCCTATTTTGGATACTTTTCTGTAGATCTCAGACTTGGGCTCAGATTCTTTGGGAGGGTTTGCCATGTTGGCTGCAGCCACAACTGCATGCTCTTGCCATGGGTGGACTTCTTAGGAAGGGTGGAAACTCTCACACAGCTGCCTTGGTGAGGTTTGGGCAAAACTTGTCTCCACCTGGAACAAAACTGGCTATTTTGGTCCTAAGTCCTGCCTGCTCTGAGCCTTACTGCAGAGGTTGCTCATCTTCATGCCCTTTCTTTAAAAAAGTATTTTCTGGGCTTAGCTGAGGGGGCAGACCATGACTCAGTGGGGTTCTGCAACCACCATGTAGGGACAGGCTTGTGACCCTACCCCTCAGCCCTCCTAGGTGGGATCCTGTCCAGTACCTACACAGTACTTCCACGTATTTTAAAAAGGAAAAACAGAAGGGAACCTTCTTTTCAATAAAAACATATGATCCAAAATTTTAAAAATAATAAGCAGAGCTGATGGCAAGCTAGTATTTACTTGAGCAGAAAGGTTGGGATAGGCCATGAAATA
Organism: Sclerurus mexicanus; assembly: GCA_013396755.1. Taxonomy (NCBI): domain Eukaryota; kingdom Metazoa; phylum Chordata; class Aves; order Passeriformes; family Furnariidae; genus Sclerurus; species Sclerurus mexicanus. The sequence goes on from VWZF01000363.1 coordinate 230,192, forward strand.
AAAGTTCTGAAACATCATAACTGGATCACCTGGTTTACATGGATTGCTTTATTTTAGCTTTTGTATTATATAAAATGCTATTTCTTTGGTTAGTAAGTTGGATGAGGTGATCTCCTGAGGTCCCTTCCAACTCAAATGATAGAGTGAAACAAACTTATATACGACTCAATAAAATTGTATTTTCATATAAGAATGAAAAAAAATCAAATTGAAAAGATGTTTCATAATTTTATCATCCAAAATTGAATGAAATTCATGCCAAAAATTGAATTGAATGCCTCCACTTTGCTTTCTGGGGGAAGAGAACTGGACAGTTGGAATTTAAGCTATTCCATGGTAATTGGCCTCAGAGCCAAACAATGGACTTTGCCTGATTTATACAGTACATGTTTACAATAAAACTTCATAATAAGATTTAAACCAGTTTTTCCCATGAAAAGATTTTTTTCTACAGAAGTCTTCAATTGGTAGCAATTGTTGCAACTGTGCTGCATTTTTCAGTGCAGTTCCCCCCCCAGTCAAAACCTGCCAGTCACCTAAATAACAGTTGCACTGATGCTGAGATGGAACTCATCTGGAAAATTCTTGTAGTACTTTCCTGGCAAAAACTATATAAGATCATACTTTACTAAAAAGGCATTTTCCCTCCAGGTTCCTTAGTGGCAATACAGCAAAAAAGGTGTTCCTTGGGATACAATAAATAAGCATGTGCATGTGTCTACGTGCAGATGTGTGAGATTTCTCCAGCACAGAAACATATAGTTGAGGTTACAGTAGTGACACTTCCATTATAAACCCATTTGCATTTTTGGAGATTTCTGAGCTGTATTATTTTTTCACAAAGGTCTGCATTTGGCCCCTAGCTCATAGGTGATATTTTTTCGAGGTTTCACAAAGTTTATAAATCCATTTTTTGGTTACCAGAGGGTAAAGAAATGCTTTTCCCGCCTCTTGGATTCCTGCAGCACTGTTATGGCATTGATTTTTGCACGGAACTCTCTGCAGAGTTTAATAGCAATCAGCAGCCCGATGTGCCTTAATGACTTCCTCTGTGCATTCAAAAAATGGCTAAACTTGACAAGTTGAAACCTTTCAAGGGGCCAGTACTCCCTGAGTAATAGGCCCCAGGTCAGTTTGGGATTATTACTGTAAAGTAATAACAGAATATAGACATTAAGATTTCCCTGAGTTTATAAAAATGTTTCAAAAATTAGTTTTGTCCTCATAACAGCCCCTGAGGACAGAGCTATGCATCCACTTCTCAGCTTGTGCACATCAGATTAGACCCACTGTAGTTATTGCAACTGCAGCAGGGAAGGATGCAAACCATAAAGGAAATACAAGCGGTCAGTCACAACTTCCACTGACTTCAGCAGACATATGCAGAAGTCTTAATGCCCCCTTAATGCCAGTGTTAGCTACTTTACACTGTATTTTTGTGTAATATCTGAACAAGAACAATAAGCCAGAAAACATAACCCTGCACAACACATAAAAGAATGCGGCAAAAGCTAGATTTTTCTGGGTCAGTCCACCTCATTTATGTCCATCAGGACTGCCAGAGGACAGTTGTTGGACTGTGTAAGGATCCTGGAGCATCCAGGGTAATCTTTGTCCCAATCATGCCAGGAATTTGCAGATCAGGGTCTTCCTGAGCCAAAAGTCATGTCCTTACGTTTAATGGCATTCAATTAAATTTCTTCTCATTGGTGTAACCTAGCTTTGAAGCCAAGCAAATATGCAGCCTCCATAACAATAGGACTCCTAATGCTGTTTTATGTGTTCTCAGAGAAAAGGATGAGGTTCTCAGGATGTGTTCTCAGAGGGCTTTTTGGGCTTTTTTGTTTGTTTTTTTTCCTGGGATTATTTTTGCTTTCTGAAAGTTTTGATCATACAGTGAAGGGTGAAGAAACATAGTCCTGCAGTGAAATCAGTATAAATTAATACATCCCTTTCCTTTTCATTCTATTATTCTTCTGTAAGCCTATCCCTTGAGTGGGAGCTTTGAGGGTGTGACTGAGAACAGCAACAGCATCAGGAAGTTTGGACTTTAGCAAGACTCTAAACAATCTCTCAATATTTTTAGCATTAGTATCATGAAACTTGCAGATTTTAAAGCATCAGGTGCTGATATCATGGTATTGCTAAACTTCTCATTTAGTGCAGTGGAATTTTCTTGCTATTATTATCACAGAGGAAATCCCCCAAAATACACTAGATAAAAAATGAAACAGAAATCAACAGCAATTTTTCAGATACAAGGATTTTTATAAAGTTTCACAATTTTTTGAGGTCTGACTTACGATTTCCAAAATGGGGAGAGGACAATATTGAGAAAGAAAGCTTACTCAGGAGGGTGTGAGTTTTCACATTAGCTATAGAGAGGAGATAGGGAAGGACCAGGCATCAGGTGGAACGAACAAACCATAAAGCAGCCTGAAATGTTCTGGAAGGCAGTTAAGAAACAAGGTAGATGACCTAGCATAGTACCTCATGCATTACATGTACTCTAACAACAGAAAATTGTCATGGGGTTTTGTTTTGTTTGTTTCAGTTTTGTTTGTTTTAATTGATTTGTTTGTTATTTCATTGTTGTTCTAGCAGTACAAATGAATTTGAAAACTCATGGGCCTGTTTGCTCCCCTACATGAACTGTGCCCATTGGAAGGAAAGTAATGTCCAAACTGAGAAAAATCCTATGAGAGACACTGACACTAGAGATGTGCTCTTCAAAACAGGGTTTTCTGAAGCCTAAAATAATTTTTTTCAGTCCAAGCAATACTGAGGAGAAATTTTGTCATTGACTTGAAGGAAGTCATAATTTCATCCCATGTGCAAGGATGGGAAGTGCTCCCCTGACAGCAGACAGTACAGGTCCAAAATCTTCCTGTCATCTGCTTCCACCCAGTAACAGCTTTATAGAAGTAAGTTAAGAATGCATAACTTAACAGCTGCCCAAGGCGACTCTAAAGTGCTGCTTTCCCTCGCTGCTCATGAGAAGACAGCCATTAGTGTTGCTGCTGCTAGGTTCACTGCTCCTTGGGGGACCCTGCATTTGCAGAATGGCCTGGTTTTGTACTGGCAATATGCACACATCTGAAATTGCTTGCATTGGGATGCTGTTCAGTGCAGTTTTGAGTTAGTGCTGTGTCTGTTATAGATTCTTCTCATCATGGATAATGTGTCTCTCGTGAGCATGAGTTCTATTCTTTATTTTTGTTTGGATAACACTTCTCTCTGAAAGTCAAAAGATTGCCACATGTATTCTTACATAGAGGAATATTGTTAAAAAAAAAAATTAGCAGCTGGAAGATGAACAATACAAAACAATGATATTGCACTACATTTCCAGCCAGCAGTCTCCGAGGGTTTTGCAAACACTAATAAGCACATCCTCACATGTTTGAAAACCAGAAAAATATTATCCTCTTTAAAAAACCCGAGACACTAAGATGATGACTGACTGTCCCAAGATCAAGCAGTAGTAAACAAGCATAGTACCATAGCACCCAATCCTGTTAAAGCTGTTAGTGCAAAGGAAGTTTTGTGTACATGACAGAATTACTTTGGTCTTTATTCCACCTACTTTTAAGAAGGTCCTACCCATTATGCTTAAGTATTATAGTCCAGTCTTGCTGAATAGCAACACTTTAACTTCACTCTGCATTAACATGGGTTCAGCTACAATACTGGCCTTTCTTCTGAGAATTTCTGGGGAACTGTAGAAATGTAGAGTCAGCTCCTCACTCAGCTGATATAAATCACTGCACTAATTTCAGTAGAATAATCTTTAAACAAATTAAGAATATGGCCTATGAAAAACAGCTTCTTTTCTTTACATATTTAAATCAAAATTATCTGGCATCTTTCAAATGAGAAAGAGCTGAAGCTGGGATGTGGAAAGGAAGGATATATTTCATTTTCTATGCTGAGCATATGGGGCCATGCAAAAGTTACCTGGTGATCAGATGTTTATTTTCAGAGCACTCAGAGTTTGATTTCAGAGCATCAGCTGATCTGCAGTTACACCTATGTTTTTACTTTTTAATTTCAGGGGTGAGGGGAGGAATAACTAAGAATCTTGCACATCATATGGAAGATCACAGGGTGAGAATGTGCATATGGCTAATTTCCATGGAGTAAGCAAGGTGCTTGAAGGTCACACCACAGTAATTTATGTAGCTGCCTGGTAATGCAAGTTAAAAAAAACCCTCTTCCTGGAAAGCATAAGTTACAGCAGGCAGAGGAACTGCTTAGGTTAGACACTTTGGCTAAGCTTTTGTTCAAAGAGTAGAAGCTGGGAGAAAATAGATCTGTCATTAAGTCCCTCAATATGCTCATGTATATATACCTCTATATTGCATTTTGCGACTCGCAGTCAGCAAGGCAATCTAATGAGAGTAGCTAATACAGAATCCAAAACCCTCTACCAGCATTTTTGACACAGAAGTAGGTCCATAGATAAGTTTTTACAGCTACAATAGTTATACTAGATAAAGCAGTATACAGTCCTCTCTACAAACTGCTGACACTATCAAGGCTTATTCTGCAAAAGTACTGACATCAGACATCTTTATAATAGAATCTATTTATCCTCCAGTGAGCGCAGAATTGTTTTAACAATAGGCAAACAAAACCTTAATTGAAATTATTAAATTGGTACAAAAATCAGTGCATGAAGACTAGGCTTAGAAGACAAAGATTCAAGTCTCAAGGAGTACACAGGTACAGTTAATTAAAAAGTACAAAAATATGCAAAGTACAAATGTAATAGCCAGTAGAAGGAGACCAATTGCCTGGGAAATGTGAGACTGGACCTTGGAACTAAGTTTTAAGTTTAGTTTGGGGGGAAGAGCTCTTTGTGTGGGAAAGAAGGAAGAGCACTGGTTTTTTGAATAATAGCATACTATAATGAGAAGAATGAGAAGCAATTTGGGCACTATTAGCTACACTGTTCAACAGTAATAAGGAGCTTGAAAATTATGTCAGAGAAATGAGATAAAGATGACTGTTATACTGTTGGAAGGCCACCATCTAGTATAGCTGGGGAGGATAAATGAAAATGGAAACAAGTAAGGAACATTACGATATGCTTATGGCATTTTGTGTTTGAGCTATTAGCAGGTGCAACTCTACTGGCATCAGTGAGCTGTCTTCACTTGCTTCACAGCTCAATATGGTCCTATATCCATTTTATATACCTACAATGCATAGTCTGTATGCTACTAAAACACACTGGAAAGCTTTTGAAATGCATTAGAAGGTTACACTATGTGGAGTGGTTAAAATGTGTACCTGATTTAACTGCTTGCCATCTGAAACACAAGGAGATGAACCTAAACTGTCTGCTTTAAATGCATGCAAAGAAGTTTTGGATTTAAGCCCAGATATGAATATACAAATAGCTAAAGTTTATAGAACTGTGACACAAAGTCTCAGGGGTTTTCTGGGAATGTCAAAAAAACACTCAGGAATCAGAACATATGCCTGCCATGCTAATACATCTTATGCCCCTGTCTCCAAAACAGATTATGGAGATGGCTGTGAAACAGAAAAAAAAAAAAAAGAGAGTTTTTATTTAAGAGCTACCTTTGCATATTTTTCTAGACTTAGCTAAAGCTACTCAAATGAAGCGACAGCCTAGGATTTCCTCTAAGAAGGGTTTTTAGCATGAGGGATGTAAGCCTCTCATTTTGCATCTGGCAAAGTGGTGTGATCGCTATGGAAATAGGCAGCATAGCCTACAGTTCTGCATGGTGATCAAGCTAAAGCTTTTCCAAATTGCTGATCTGCTTCCCTTGTTACAGATGAATACATCAGAAGAAAGTCGGTAGAAGTTGCCTGGCTTAATGACAGATTGGCACAAGATCCTACAAAGCAAACTTTGATTCTTACTCATGCACTTAGCAACTTGTCCCAGACCTTCACTATTAAGAGCTAAGAGCTGGAGAAGAACTGATAACCTATTTAGGATGATTTATGAATTGAGGAGACAAAAAAGTATGAAGCTCAATCTTTTACTGTACTGTAAATTACTCTACAAGCATCTGAAAATCACTGTTCTAAAAAGCAATTATTAATCTGTGTAGTGCCAGAAATGTATGTCCTAGCTATTAGCCCTGCACAAGTGAGTCTGTTGTTTTAATTGACTTCAGAGTGACTGTTTATGTGAATGAGCAAAACTTTGGCTGCGAGGGAGCATTTCTCAAAGCTTGAGGCAGAATAATCACTCGAGTGTGAACAGACCTCTCTAGTTTTCTCTAGGTTACCAACTTCCAATTTAATAAGGATGTTGAAAGGAAAGAAAAGATACTACCTGTATGTTCTTTTCAAAGATGAAAAGCAGTGGGGCATGGCTCCAGCACAGGGCTGAGCTGCAAGGTCAGTGTATGCCCCTACCTGCTCCAATCCCCATCCCACCCCACAGCTCTCATGGGCTGTGTCTTCTCATGGGGACACAGAGCAGCGCACAGCACAAATGTGAAACAGAGTCCAAGCCCCTGGGAGTGTAAGGAAGGGATTAACCCAGGCTCCCATTCAGTGTGAGGCTCAGCCCATCTGTATTTGGGGGAGGCATGGGACATGTGGCCACTGCATCTCCACGTCAGCATGGAAGGCAGCAGACAAACGCCCAGTTTCCCCTGTACAACAGCTGGTTATTGTGCTTCTGGGATGTGCATAGTTTCTTCTGGAAGAAATCATCACATTAAATGGGTGCCTCTTCCACATATGGAGATATTTTCTCAATGGTCCTTTTGAGCCACCTAAATTCTTCATTTTATAGCATTACATAAAATACTTGTAATGATATTAACATGCAAGATGAGTCTAAATATTCACAATCCATTCCTGTTTAAATATACTACTATAAAGCTCACACAGTTCTTAACCAGCTCTGTGGATCACAGAGCTTTGCAGGACCTTATGTGTAAGAAACAAGCACAAATTTGATTTTTGAGGTTACTTTTTAAAAAACCTTTGATATTGCCCATGAAAATCAATTTCCTCCATGAAAGTTTAGGGCTTAGAAAGGGGGTTACTCTCACATTTTTGTGAACTCCTACAGAAAAGCAAATAACCTATGCTCTCAAAAAGTTGGCAGGTGACTTATTAAACTTCTCTCAAATCTCCTTCAGGAAGTTCATTAAAAGTCTATTTGGAAATGGCCAGGTGCTTGCTTCCCACAGTGCAAGAGGGAAATCTGTCACTCTGTTTAAAAAATTGTTTGGTTACTTGGGATAAAGAAATAATCATTATACCAAGCTGTGTGGTTTTATGATGGAAAACTGTGGCTTGGTGAGAAAAGTGCCAAGGTCAATGCAATGAAAGACCCACAGTGAACTCAGACATGGTTTCAGAAGTCAGTGGTGGATAGAGGCCAGGAGAACAAAGTCTTTCCTGTGGTTCACTTGAAAACAATTTTTAAGATTCTGGATAAAAATAACTCTCTAGCTTGAGAGAGTTTTTGCCTGATAAAATATCATTAGAGAAGATTTTCTTCATGTTTTATTAGGATTGCTAAGGCTGACAAAATTACCTTGTTTGACACTGGATCCTGACCTAAATACTATGGCCAAGTCAACTAACAGAAAAATAGCAGGGCTAAGCCTTTTTCATTCTTTATTCTGCCAAACCACTGCCTCTTGCAATCAGGATTGATTACAAACACCCAATTAAGAGGCATTTGGAACATGATCTGAACACTAATCGTGTCTCTTTTTCTCTTTATACCTAATTATCAGCCTTAAGATGGGTATTAGCACTTTAATTAGTAGATTTACTTTAGGAACTTCTACATAAACTAAGAAATCTATAACATAGACATAAATACCTGTATATGTGCACAGTCCTAAAGAGGTGCATGTAACACATATACCTATATCCAAGTAGTTCTGTGTGGTATATGTCTAGACATATACATGTGAGTGCATGTATATCCAGTTTTCAGATGTAATTTCATTCTTTGGAAATACTACAAAAGAAAATAATTGAATTTGGTTTTGCATCAGCTGTATAAAAATATATCATAATTATCAAATTATGATCCAATGTTATAGCTTGCAATAAGCTATAATTAAGAAACTGATTTTCAGAGACGTATAGGTTTTTGTTTCAATTAGATTAGCACAGGAGGGGAGGGTGGAGAGAAGAGTCGTGTGGGGTTGACTGAAAACATATTGTGAGTTTCATGGGCTAATGCCAGCGACTGTGGGTTTCAATTTAGAAAGGATTCAAACCTCTGTTCTGAATTTGTTTATCTCTGTCCACAGAAAGGATGAAGGATTAGGCTTAAGAGAATCCATATTTGACCCTCAAATTTTTCCTGTCTGAAGGGCATCTGGTTGTAGCACATCTAGTCAGAACTCTCCTCACAGTTCACTTAACTGTCCAGATTAATAGAAACACCTGCCTGTGACTGGTTTTACAGTTTTAGTGTGCTACTGTACAGAGACCCAAGTCAAGCCTCTACAGTGCCAGGGAATGCACCCATACACACAGAGTGCAACACCGGGCTCTGTATCCAACACCTCAGCCCCGAACATGGGCCGGCACAGACACTCCAGCCACAGCCAGGCAGCTTGGTCATGGATTTCCGAACACCTTTTCCTGAGGAAACTCAAACTGCTACTCTAAAAGAAGGAATTGTTATGCAGTTTGACAATAGAGACTTTCTCAAGAGTTAACTGTTTGGATAAACAACAAAGGAGTCTTTTTATAACACTGCATAATCAGAAATAACAATATAATTTTCAACTTGTTTCAACTCTTGTTTAGTCTCTAAAGCACAATAAAATAACAGCATTATCTTTAGATACTTGCATCTGATACTTGTGTTCAAATACATGCTAAATTTTGTAGCAAAGAGAACACTGTATACATTTTCATAATCCAGAATCTTTAAGTTAAGGAAAAGTCTTTGTAGCAGAACAAGTGTTTTCTGCTTCCCTGATCCTGCCCAGGCTCTGGGCTGATTCTTTCCTTGGTGAGGTTTACTGCAGCCTTACAGGGAGTACCAAACAGCAGTGGTCACCAGCAGGGCTGTCTGGGTCTAGCAGCATGCTCCCTGAGAAAGCACTCCATGTGCTTTATATAAAGCTGAGAAATTCCCTCGAAGTGTGCCCAGAAACATGAGATACCACATGGCCCCCGAATCCACTGCAACAACTCATTCCAGACTATGCCAAAACCACTTATTTTTGGTTCAGGGACAGAATGAAGGATCCCTTCATCCCTTTAGTACTTCCAAACAATCTCCCGGTCACCCCAAACAGCTTTTGAGAGACAGATTTTTGAGGGAGACAAAGGGGTGGAGATGCTGCCCCTTTGTCCCAGGTATGGCCTTCCAAGAGTGTCAATGCCCACGTCCCACTCATGGCTTTGACAGAGAGATGCCTGGGCCTGGGCAGCACAGTCTGCGGTGGGGTGGCTACAAATGTGTGGGCTGGGTGGTTTAGTTAATCCAGATCAGAGCAAGCAGGAGACCGTGGGCATTCTTCCAGCTGCTCTCAGCAGTGAGGAGGGGCATTCCCACCTCATCCCGCTGAAATCCACTAAAAACCCAGTGCTGATGCTTAGGGAAGCAGGGCCAGGCCACTAAAGCCATATTTCTGTTGGAAAGCTCGGAGATCTTGGCTCCTTCAGACATCTCTGCTCAACCATGGGCAAACACAATCTGCCTCCCACAGACCTGAACAACTCCGCTCCTATGACAGCCCAGCCCTTACCCTGCATTGTCACCTGCAGGCAGCTCTCTGCTTGCCAAACTCAATGACGGTGGAAAAAGAGGGAATTAGGAAGCACTGACTGACATTTGCCAAACAACCAATATAGTCATAAACCATTCTAGAGGGCCTGTGCTGCACCCTTCCCCACAGCCATTGAGAGTGATGGGAGACAGCTCTGTGGAAGTGGAGAGCAAAGTTCCCACTGCTTCCAAGAGATATCCCTGTTTGTGGGAGCATTTCAGGACTGGCCAGGCTCCAGACGCACCTCTGGGCAGTCAGGGAGCAGCTGCTGTGTGCAGCTGATGGCAGGACCCTTTGGACAGGCAAGGCCCAGCAGTGTCCTTCATGCATGGTTCTCCAGACAGGCAGCAAGGACGTGTGCACTCTTACTGCCATCGGCTGAACCCAAAGGGCTCCAACCACCCCTGCACACAACGAACCAACATGAGGCATAAAGTCTACACAAAGCTGTGTGGAAGAATAGGAACCAGGATTCAGACAAAAGCAAATGAAAGCTTAAACTTTGCAAAAACTAAAGAAAGGCTGAGCCGTGACTTGTCTTGCTCCTGTTTATTTTATCAGCCTCAGTTTGTTATACCCATAGATTTGCAGCATAAATCCACTGACATTATTTAGGAATAAAATGGATGGATGAATTTCTGACATCATTAAGGTCTGTGGGAGTTCTGTGGGGCTACAGTTTCACTCTGTCGGATACCTACGCTTTCTTACTTGAGGATCTGGAGGAGCCATTTTCTTCTATATAAACAAACACGTATTTTTCACTCTGTATTCTGTAAGTGAGTGCATTTTCTATACAGCTCTGATCTCATCACTCTAACTAATCCCTGGTAAATGCAGTATAAAGAATCTATGACATCTATCCTTCTACAACTTGAATGTTTCCAAAATGGGCAATTTTTCCATTCCAAGTGACTTGACAGCACTGTGTATATAATCCATAAGTGTTAAGCAAGGATGATATTTATTCTCTACGTCTGTAAATGATGACCAATAAAACAATAGTTCCATGTGGCATATCTATGAAAAACTTGTAAAACAATACAGTCAAGTCTGGCAACAAAGTCAGTAATTTGTCAGTAAGGAAACCACTATTGGGCTTTCTCTACCCAACCCTGCACCTTTCTTAAGCCCTTTTCTTCTGAAGCTTCACATTCATTTTCTTAATGTTTTTAACCTAGTGTCTGTGAAATTTTTATTGCTCCCTAGATAATGACATCTGATCTGAATGTAACCACACACCTCTTTGCTCAGCAACATTTGTCACAAACCATTATAAATTATCATGCTGATAGTGTGCATTGCTGGGAAACCGGAAAAGTTCCATAAATTCAAAGTACTGTATCAGTGACATTCTTGTTTATTATGTAGGTATAAAGTTTTACTAGATTCAAGATGGCTACATTTACACAGTAGGATACTTCAGCAACACGAGACTTGTACAGCTTGCACTAAGTGCTGAAAAGCATTTACCACATGCAACAAACACTGGAGCATTTTAACTAACCTGTGGCCATATGTTTTGTCTCTTCTATTCATTTGAAACATGTTCCTGACTCAAAAAATGCAGGGTTATTATTGGGGCTTGCTTGAGAAAAGACAAAATGGCAAATAAAAACTAGTTTTCTCTTAAATTACAACCATAATTTCTGTTTCTTGGCCTCCTGAAGAGGAGGCATAACACTCATTAGAGTTAAAAGTTAAAAAGAGACTGTGTATTTTTTCATTATATATGTCCTTGATAACAATCTGTGGTTGACATATTTGTATACTTCCTGTCAAAACCCAGTATTTCTATTAAGCTGGTACAGTAGTTCTGTCTTAAAGATTTTTTATTAGATGAACTTAGCTTGTGTGAACATATTTTTAATTATTTGTGTGTCTTTATTCTTCAAAACTGTGAAAGTCGAGCCCTTTGGAATGCCTCCAGAGAAACAGGAATTTTCACCATGTTTACTTGAAATTTAAAACAACTGAAATGGTCCTGATTGTCAGGAAAACATACATATATGAATTTTATTAGCAGTCATTTGAGAAATACTTATTCATTAAAGCATAGCATAATAAGTAGGTAAATCAAAGGCATATTTTTAAACCCTAGTACACAGAGATACTAACTGGGAACAGCTACAGTGCAGCTAATGCTTAAATGTGCTGCTTTTGCCTCTCCTCAGAGAATCCACCTCTCACTGCTTTATATTTCAATACATCTAGCCCTCTACATAGAGTAGTATTTTTAAAAGTTAGATAAGGCCTCTTGATTTTCTTGTTGGCACTATGGAACAGGAAGATAACCTTTCCAAAGTCACAGTTTTCCTTCCTGGGTTCACTGGGTCCTTGTTGTTAAAGCTGTCTTCAATGTTAACTAAGGTCCAAGACGCAATGAACAGCATTATAAAGAGGATTTTGGGAGCTAGGCCAGCAAGTTAATCTTCTCTAGTCTACTCTAATTGTATGGGACATTTTTTGTTCCCAGACGTGAATTCCCTTATCTCTCATTCTCTATCTGCATTTCATATTTAAGTGCTTATTAATTTTCAGTGCTAAACTTTTCAATAAACTAGAGTGTAACCTAAATTACACATTTCCAGATTGCAAACTGAGTTTCTAATAAATTAAGCATATTAGGAGAACAAAATGTACTTAGTCTCAAACCCAAAAAATCTTGTGGTGAGTTTATTGCTTTAATCTCCTGTTTTATCCAATATTTAGTACAAGGAATGTGAATTTTGTAAGTAGGTTCTGAAATTTCAGACCACAGAGATTGCTGACAAATTCCTGTTGCTGAAATAATTTTCTATTATTTTGGTTCTAAGGTGGTTTTTTGCACAAATACAATCCCTCTAAAGTTAAAAAGAACAATTTTCTGTGTAAGTGAAGTAGCAGCTGAGTAATTTAGCACAGCCTAGAAAATTAGCATTTCAGCATAGACAAAATAATGGTAAAGTCATCACCATTGCACACTGCAAAGACAATGCAAACAACCCTGTGTAGAGACTTCCTTCCACCCACTACCATCTCATTACTGCACTGGGCTCCGTTTCAGAGGAAGAAATAATGCAGGGGGGAGAGTGGACAATGAACACTGAGAAGGAAGCAACAGAGGGAGGGAGTCAATCCTTTCCCTGGACCCAGTTCAGCTCAGTCTAGCACTGTTTAGCACAACACTATGCCACAAAGATTACTTGTTCTTCAAATAATTGTATGCTGTACACCGTTTTCCTGCTGCCAAAGACCATGTTGGTTTTACTGAGTTGGAAAAACATGCATTCTAGCAAGGGAGAAAAAGGATTTGACACTGAAATATGCTTCATTTAATTTCCTAATTTATATCTAAAAGACAAAAAGTGACAACCATTTTGAAGAATTAGCAGAGCCCTATAGAATGAAAGCAAAACCTGTATCAAGAAGACACAGGGAAGTGAATCATTGCCTGAGTACAAGACATTAAAAATTAAAGAATGGGAAGTCAGCATGTGAACATATGGTGTGAATACGAGCTGCAGCTCCAACACCACAGTAAAAACTCATTTTAACAAAGAGTCAGTTTAGTTTTGAGCACAGGGTTTTCCTGCATTATCACTCAACTATGGTACTGAAAAGTGGATGTATAAGTGGTTATAAAAAAACCAAACCAAAACAACAACAAAAAAGCAACTAAGCACCACATTGCATCATTAAATAATTTCATTTTAAGAGAAAACAGTACTTGTGATCTAAGCAATCAATTTATTAAATAATAGAATAATAACAAAGATGTGCTTGGTAAAAATCAAGTGCTTGAGTACAGTTGCTCTCTTTCTCTAAATCCAACATGCTAATCTCATGGTCTGTTATAACCACTCCTGATGAGCTAAGCATCATTTTATGGGACCAAATTCTGTAAAATCCTGAATACACCCAAGAAATGCCAAACACCACTGGCTATTGAATTTAATTTTTCTGACAGGCAGAGAAAATCTTGACTGGTAGCATTAATGAACAGCAACACTCTTGCAGTTATCAGGAGGGAATGAGAGAAAATATGATACTCAAGGAATATTTAAATAATGAATCACTAAAATATTTTCTTCATGAAACAAGCAGGCTGAATTTAGAGGGCACGTTGAAGAGGCGAATGATCTGACCATGTGTTGCTTTGAGCAATCTATGCAATTTACCAATTTGGGGGAAAGTGGAGAACAGCTTCTGGGAGGCTCTAATTCCCCCTCCCACTTTTGGAACAGACGGTCAAAGGGAACACAAGGACAGAGGAGCAAAGGGAGCCTCAGCTCTCCCCTTCCTCCTCTCAGGGCAGCACTGGAGAGCTAGAGGAGGAGAAGGAAGAGCTACTGGCTGTAAATCAGCAGCAAAGGGAGAAAGATGGAAAAAAGACTATCAGTCCTCCAGCCCGCTACCCCTTAAAGTGTGAGAGTAAATGCCAGACTAACTCTGCGCTAAGAGGATTTGGCAATTTATAAATGGCCTGCCTCTGCCATGAGCCGTTCTTAGTTGCGGTGGCATAAAAAGAAAAGGAACTACTTTTTGAAACTCCAGCGACTTACTCACAAAGGCGAGCAGGCCACCAAACGGTGCCTCACCCTTCACCGCACCTCCCCAACACCGCGCATCACCACCGGCCGCCACCCGCTCGCTGCCCGTCGGGCGGGGCTCAGCCCAAAGCGCACCTTACAAACGCCGGGGCGCTGCAATGACTTTTTGGGCACCCCCCCCCGTCCCCGCCACGGCTCGCCCTCCCCCCGGCTCGCCCCCCGGCTCGCCCCCCGGCTGCGGTGCCGCGGGCGGCCGGCAGGTGGCGGCGTGGCGCTCCGCAGCGCACTCACTTGCAGTCGCGGTCCTCCAGGTCGAAGTGCGGGTTGAAGTTGATCATGATGCGCTGGTAGGGCTCCGGCGCCTGGATCAGCCACTCGCACTTCTGGCTCGGGTGGTAGGACTGAGGGTAGCCGGGAGACGTGAGGTACCCGGGGCTTAAGATTTTGATCGTGTCGCCGCACTTATCTGTGAGGGGGAAGCAAAGAGATGGGCTGGTCTCAGTGACACTCTGGCAAGCAGCCGCACGCCAAGAGGGCTAGCCGACTGCCGTGGGAACGCCGCGGGGCCGCAGCCTTCTACAGGCAAAATTATGCTGCATCCTTATATCTTTAAAGGCATGTTTACTACATTGTACCTCTAGGAAGAGGCCTCCCTCTCCCTCTCCATCCTCCAGCGGCAGGACTGGCAGCAGGTAGCAAAAGATACCCTATTTCTAAACAGTATCCTTTTAAAAAGCCCTCTGTTCCAACAGTGCCCCTTATAGTGTTAAAACCTCGCATCCTCACAACAGCATTAATGTTGGCTCAGCAGAGTACCTAGGACACAATTAACTCCAAAAAGCATAATCTTCTTAAGTATGAAGTTTTAAGAAAAGCTGAGAGGAGATGTAAAGGGATGCCATTTGACTCCGTGCCCAGCTATGGGATGAGCCTGGTCCGTGTCATTGACCACTGGGATTGTCTTGGTGGATCCAAGCTCATTTGCAACAGACTCTCCCTTTGTTTTATCAGTCCATAAATCTAGGCAGGTTGAAAGTATTTGCACTCTTCAAACCCAGGGTAGCAGAGAACAAAGTAGCTCTAGTGAAGCAGAAATCATCCACTATTTAGTCTTTCAAGGAAGTTTGTTCATGCTTGGAGACTGCATCAAAGTAATGGAGCAGAACAACATCTCTTCCTCTCCCATCCGTTCCTTTCTCCCCCCAAGAACAACAAAGGTTTACTTCTAATAGCAAAATAGTTGCAAAACTTTCTAGAATCACCAAGTGTGATGATGAAATGCAGCATGCTGCACCTTGCTCCTTTGGTTAGTACTGTCAGGGTTGCATTTTAAGGCTTATAGAAAAAATAAAAAGGAGCAAGAAATCCAACCTACACAGTCCAGTGGAGGTTTGTGTTATCACTTTTTTAATACTATGGATTTCTTTCCATAGACCTTCAGGGAGGAAGAAATTTCTGTACACATTGATAGTTTAATTTTGAGCAATAAAATATGACAGCAAACTATGGACAGGAAGAATGTCCCCACTAAAAAGCAAGATTATATACCACTACATCCCAATAGTATATACAGGCTGCAGTGCTCTATCTAATACATTCCCTGTGAAAGCAAAATGGCAATCCTTGCTCTCAGCATGAATTTATAAATGTACAGGATTTATTGTAGGAAAAACAGGTCAAATGGAAATGAATGAGGAAGCACACATCAAAAATGCATAAAGCAACAATCTCTATAGAAATTATCTGCCATAAATTAGGAGGGAAGGAGATGATACATACTCAGCTGTATGGTCAAAACCCAGATTCTGCTCCACACATTGCTGGGAAAGGCTATCTTATTATATTTCCGCTGTGCCTTTGCAAAACAGGCTGTTTTCCTCTGACCAGAACAAAAGGAATTGCAGCTCAAAGCTCAAAAGCTGTCACTGGTGATCTTGCTAATCCGCTATCTGGGGCTCTCAGGGAATCTTGCCTTTTCCTCCCTGTGTAAGCACACTCGGAAAGTGATCCTGTCTCATTAAGCCCACTCCAGCCCTGCAAACAACATGGCAGAGTCTGGCATCTGTTAAATGCCTGAAATAAAGCAGTGCTGCTTCTAGTCACTTGACAGAGTCACTTCAGAGGACGCTGAGGTGGACTCACCACCACCAGTGCTCCTTAATCTGCGACTTCTGGGAAAGTGACAGTGTAATAAGATAATGCGGTCTGCTAGACTCCCTGGCTCTGCCCAATCTCTCTCACACTTGATTAAGAAGAGCAGTTTCTAATGACTTTGGACCATTAGTTCCAAATAAGGTTAATGAATTAATTTAGTGGACACTAATGCTGCATGTAGGTGAAGGTGGCATTAGTAGGTCTGGTGGGTTATAGAGGAGGTTAATAGCCTCAGCCTTCAGCAGGAACACCACATTAACCACTCATAGTGGACACTTCTGCCCAGCAACCCGCTCTACTCTCTTGCTTTTAATAGGGAGAAATGATCAACAAGAGCATGGGGTGGCCCACTCGCACCCCTCAGAGGTACAAGACTAGGAGCAACATGGGTTAATGTAGGAGGCAGCTGCCCACACCCCTCACCTGGGCTGGGAGATGAGCAAAGTGCACCTCTCAGAGCATCCCCATGCCAGGCTTGGTGCATGCCTTTAGCACCTTTGCTCCTGTGCCACAGCACTGGAAGAGGCACCTTGTCCTGATTAAATTAAGCAACCTCCTCGAAACACATTGGGAAAGAGATTAACTTCCATCATAAAACATGCAATTTTAATTCTCTTGCCTGACACTCCACTTGTGGTCCCTTATTAAAACAATATACCAGTGCAAGTGGAGGGTGCTCTCTTCTTTTAATTACTTAGATAAAAAACCCAGTCAGGCAAAAGCAAATATTTGATAATTAGTTAATAATAATTGCTCAGGATTTGTCGGGAAAGGAACACTCACATGAGCTGTTTCATGTGCAAGAGCAAAACGCCAAGCAGTCCCACAATTAGACCATCTTTAAAAATGCATCATGCAGTGAAATAAACACAGTGCCCTGGCATTGTTCGGGGAAGGAGGAGCGCGCTGCTTTTAATTACTCGTGTTTTCGAAGGCTGCCTGACAGTAAACTAGCTACATCACTCATTTGTTATGGGATTTCTTCTCTTCGAAGGGAGTCTTGAGCCTTTAGAGAGGAGCTCAGCTCCTCTCGTGGCACAGTGCAAGTTGCACGTAAACTGCAGACTTGGGAAAGAGCTCTCCATGTGAAGACTGCTCGCAGGTACACACACAGCTAATAAGAGGTGCGATCTCAAATTTTACGCTTTGAAAGATGGAAAGGGCGGGCAGGGAAAAGAAAGCCTTCGCTTTAAGTGTTCATTATCTTTCAGATATCGAAGGAGAGACATCTAATTGCTATTGGGACGGGACATTATTAAGGTAATTGGCTGTCCTGATCTAGTGAGAATGAGCAGCCTGCTTCATACAACAACTCGATACAACAGAAAATAAAATCGGAAGGCAATGCCAGGGTGGGCGATCCTGGGACGAGGATTCCGCCGCATCCCTCCCCCGGCAGAAAGTTCTTCCCAGCCGGGCTCACGCCGGTGCCGGTCCCACGGCCCTCCGTGCCCCAGCGCCCGCCCCCCGCGTCGGCAGCCCCGGAGCCCGGCCCCGCAGCCGCCCAAGCTGAGCCCCGACGTCCCACGTTACACTCACCGCTCCGCAGAGCCCTGGCGAGGGTGAAGGTGAGGGCTGCACAGTGCAGGAGAAGTCCCCAATCCATTTTCCGTTCAGGGAAAAGGACAAAAAAAAAAAAAAAAAATGCCCTCCACGCACAACTCTTCCTTAAATCCTCCAGCCGGAGTGAGGAGCAGAAAGCACGGTCCGCAGGGGCAGTCCCGCGGGTAGAGGGAGGCTGACTTCTCTCTGTGCCTCAAGCCGCCCGCATCCTGTCATTTAGCTCCGGCTCCCTCTCCCTTTCCCTTTCCCCACACTTGTTCTTTCTCCAGGCGCCGCTGCCCCTGCCATTCCCAGCGAGACTAGAAAGCCAAATGAAAACGAGGGGGGAAAAATAACAAAAACAAAACCCAACAAACACACAAACAAGACAGACAAAAATCCTGGCGGCTGCCGACACCTCGGGAGCGCTCTGCCGGGCGGGCTCGGGGAGACGGGGCGGCGGTGCTCTGCAGAGGGGAGAGAAGGAAGGGATAGCGGGCGNCCCAAGACATCGGCAGCGCGGAAGAAGGAACAAACAAACACGGCAAGCCCCAGCCCTGACACTCAGCCGAGGCGGGGTCTGGAAAGGGGGAACGCCAAGGGGAGCGGGGAGACGAGGGGCGGCGTCCCCCGGCACGGCAGGGAGAGCCGATGCGGGCGGGGGCACCACCTGCGCCCGGCGCCCCGCGGGGCCCTGCT